>VSMD01133308.1:0-68799 GCA_008750895.1 Mirza zaza
TCTTCCAGCAGGGTCTTCACCACCTCTGCACTGGTCAGATGTGATGTGTTTGATCAGTGGAGTAGCTGAGAGCTCAGTATGATAATGGAGATTGTGAGTCTTACAAGCCTTTGAAACTTGAATTTACATCTGTAACTTTGCATGTCGGCTTACCTTTGCATTAAAGTTTGGTCAGCATTATTGAGAGGTTTGCAAATACAACTAACAATGCTTTCTTTAGCATCTTACCCCTTCAAAAACTGGGGAGGCAAACAGTGACCAGTGTTATAAATAATGCAGAGGAGGACAGTAATAATGATACCTGACTTTTGACCATGAGTCAGACACCATGCTAAATGCTTATCTGGATTGTCTGTTTATTCTCATCACCCCCTATGAGGCAGGGTGATGTAGCCTTCGCCATACAGATGTGGCAGCTGAGGTTTAGAGAGAGGGTGCCTTACTCAAGACTTCAGAGGGGTACTCCAGATCCCCCTTTTCAAGATCCTCAAAGGCCAGTTCCTTCACATGACAAATAAGAAGACAGACTCGGAGAGACCTAAGATCTTTTGATAGTAGGTCATATGTGTCAAACATAGTTTTTATTTTATTTAATTTATTTATTTATTCATTCATGACAGAGTCTTGTTTTTTTTTGTTTGTTTGTTTGTTTTTTGAGACAGAGTTTCACTTTATTGCCCAGGCTAGAGTGAGTGCCGTGGTGTCAGCCTAGCTCACAGCAACCTCAAACTCCTGGGCTCAAGTGATCCTCCTGCCTCAGCTTCCCAAGTAGCTGGGACTACAAGCATGTGCCACCATGCCCGACTAATATATATATATATATATATTTTTTTTTTTTAGTTGTCCAGCTAATTTCTTTCTATTTTTTTAGTAGAGATGGGGTCTCACTCTTGCTCAGGCTGGTCTCGAACTCCTGAGCTCAAACGATCTGCCCACCTCGGCCTCCCAGAGTGTTAGGATTACAGGTGTGAGCCACCGCGCCTGGCCTCAAGCATAGTTTTTAAAACTATGTGGTACCATTACCTTGGGGATTTGGAAAAAATAATAAAAAATAAAACTATGTGGGCATTATTTCATTTAATCCCTACAGGGGCCCTGCAAAATAAATAGTGTTATTATTCCTGTTTTACAGATGAGAAAACTGAGACACAAACATTTCCAAGGTCACATAGCTATTATACTAAGTGCAATAGGAGGGACTGAACCTTAAGTAACCTGCCTCCAGAGCCAGGCTCCTATGTTCACGCTGCAGCTGCTTCCTGAGGGAGTACCATTAAAGCTACATCTCCAAGCCTCCCAGAAGTAGAGAGAAACTGGGGTCCTTTCATTTTTTTTTCAATGAAGAAATGCCTCAACAGGGTTACAAAAATGTATCATATTTAAAATGTTTAGATTGGACAGATTTATTCCTTTAACACTCAAAAAATAATGCAGTACAATCCTGTTTCTTGCAAAAATAATGATGAGATTCAAAATAAATATTAATTCACGAGGCTTTTACAGTTGGGGTGATATGGGAATGAGGCGTGATTTAAAGTTGATGATGAACATTTCCTTTCAATCCTGTGTCTGTGTTTGGTGGACGTTTCATTTGGATAATATACCAGAAGTCTGACTTGAGGCTTGTTGGGCATGCAAGGGTGGCCAAAACGTCCTGACCCGATTTGGTGGTATTAATATATAGAATCAGCAGCCTTGTGCCTAATCTTTCTTTGTTTTTCTAATGTTGGTGGCTAAAAGGATAAATGTTTATAGAAGATTATATTAAAGTACCATTTCTTTTTCTAAAAAGAAGAGCTACTGAATGCCAATTGATAAGAGACAGGCTTTGATTTTATATTCTACTGTGTATTTCATGGTTAGTTTCTTTTTAAATGTTCTTTAGTTTTTTATTATTTTCTCATCAGACTTAAGTTTTCCAGGAAAGAAAAGGGTATTTTTTTTAAATCAGAGAAGAAATTTCCAAGTCATTTTTCCTGGAGGAATAAATTAAAATGCAGGGCCTATTTGTGATCCTACTAGTGACTTCTCTGTAGCTTTAGGAAAATCAATTAACCTTTTACTCTTTCTCTGTCTGTACACTAGAGATGATAGTTTTGACACCAGATTTTCCTAGGTATTTTTCAGAGCCTTGAGTGAAAGGTATTAAAAATATTGCTTGCATTATTTCCAACTCCCCCTAGCAATTGGTTCCAATTATCAGCCACTTAGAAGCATTTGTAGGTAAGACTCTTATCACACATTGCTAATCGCAACTTTCACAGTTGTGTTTTGTTGTTTCAATTCAAAAGCTGATGTTTTGGAAGTGGCTGCTTTCTTTGAGGGTTAGAAAACATGACCACATTTCCATACAAATATCTATTCTTATTAGTACATAACCCATCCCTCCCTTAAAGGATTATGCAACTCTGTTCATAGATATAATCAGCTTTGTATTTTCATTCAAGGATAACAAACTAGCAAGGTTGAAATCTTGACTTGTCATCGGAATTGAATTACTCCCTGGAGCTGGGAGGGAATGAGATTGAGTCCAGCCCTGTTCAGAATGGCAGTCGCCTCTAGAAGCTAAATCGCCCACTCTCCCTTTCTTCTCCCTCCAGTATGGTGACTATGACCCCTCTGTTCACAAGCGGGGATTTTTGGCCCAAGAGGAATTGCTTCCAAAAAGGGTAAGAAATCAAATTTCCCATTTGGGAAGACAGTAGATATTCAGTCTAAAAGTAATCTAATTGAAGGACTTAAAGGAATATTGGAAGTACATGGCAAGAAGAATTTTATAAATATTTTGTAATAAATGTTCTGTAGAAACTATGGAATCTCTGTTAATAATATTAAACAGCAAAGGTTTGTGGAATCCGTTTGGCATTTCCAAGATTAGCATGGCCTGTAGGCCATGTTTGTCCACCATGGTCTTTTCTTTAAAGGTGGTGGAGAGTCACTGATTCCCAGGGAGGAGGGTGGAGCAGTGTGTGTTGAGCTTGGGGAATTACGCTGTTAGCAGCAGCGAGGGGTGGGTAGAGGACATGAGGTAGGGATGGGCATTGTGGTTTTTAATCCTAGGCTTTGTTCATCTTGTTCATTAGCCACAGAAGCAGGCCCGTCCTCACTTTCGCTCCTTTCAATTTTATGTCCTCATTCATCTGTCGTTGGGTAATAAAGCCTTGCTCCTCACCTCTTCTGCCTTTACCTGTCCTTTGACTGCTTCTGTGCAGGCAAAGGCCCAAGTGTCACCTCTGGCAGTGGAGCTTGGCCCAAAGCAAAGACAGGAAAGAAAGGCCTCTGCCAGACGAGGGGTGCGCCTAGGTCTGAGTAATAACACAGTTGCTCCTCCAATTGAACGGTCTTGTTTACATGCCCACCTCTATGTGTAATTGTCTCCCTGTGTGCAGCTCTGTAAAAATAGCTTTGTTGTTTTGTAAAAATGATGCATAATTGTAGAAATGGCAAACAATACCCAAACTTACTTTGTGTGTGGGTTTTTAATTTTGCTCTATTTTTTGGTAGGTAATAAATCTATATCAAATGACTCCGGAAATGTGGGAGGAGAGAATTACTGCCTGGTATGCTGAACACCGAGGCCGAGCCAGGTGAGGCGCCTTCTTCATTGGTTTACGTTTCTTTGTGGGCTTTTTTTTTCTTTAAAGAACTACAAAACTGGGACATGCTTGTTAAATAAAATGCAGTACTGAAGAATGTAAAAGAAAAAGGGAGAGCTGGGGGTAATATCAGTCTTAGTTCTGTGTGTGTCCTTTTCCTAGTATGGCAGTATAAAGTGGGTGTGTGTACTGCCTGTCAGGTGTGCAAAGCTAGTATACTCATTGGTAATTTAGTTTAATTCTAAGAATTTTATTGTGTAGATATCCTGTTGCTTTTGCGGCCATCTGCCTGTTGGCATTTGGAGTATATGTAGGTTTTTCACTTTACAGAAACTTCTGCAGTGCACACTCTTCTATCATTATACAGTTGTATGAGTGGTTCTGAGAGCAGATTCCCTAGAAGGAGAGGTGCTGGGTCAAAGGATGCCAGCATTTTGCATTTTGACAGGTGCCACCACATTGTTCTCCCAAAAGGCTGCACCATTTTCACACATCCATCAGCAGTGTCATGAGAGTGTCTCCCCTTCCCCATTCTGTTCTCAACACTTGTATTTATCAATCTAATTTTTATCATCTAAAAGGTGAAAAATTGTATCTTATGTTCTAGTTGGTATTCCCGTGATCACTTCAGGAATTGCTCATCTTTTCTTTAGACTTTCAAAATGTTTTCTTTTTTTTAAACTTTTAGAAAAGTGTAGCATACATAATGAGAAGTGGACAGACCATGAGTACACTGCCTGATCGATGGTCACAAAGTGAGAGCACTGTGTAACACTGGGGAGGAAATAGTGTAACCAGTTTCTTGAGTTTTCTTTTTTCTTGTTTTTTTTTTTTTTGAGACAGGGTCTTGCTGTGTCACCCAGGCTAGAGTGCAGTGTCATCATCATAGCTCACAGCAACCTCAAACTCCTAGGCTCAAGAGATCCTTCCTGCCCCAGCCTCCTGAGTACCTGGGACTACGGGTGCATGTTACTATGTGTGGCATTTTTTCTATTTTTTGTAGAGACAAGGTCTCACTATGTTGCCCAAGATGGAACAGTCTCCTGATTTCTGACTCCATAGGTTAATGTTGCCCATTTAAAACTTTGGATAAATGCAGTCAGACAGTCTCTATTTTGTGCATCATTTTTACTCATCATCATATTGTGAGACTTGGGTTTGTGACGTGCGGCATTAGTTTTTTCACTTTCATTACTGTGTAGAATCTCACCGTATCAACATCCATTCTATTATTGATGGACATGTGGGTTGTCAGGTTGTCTCCTGGTTTTTGCTATCACAATTATATCAAGCAATTTCCCAAAGTAATTATAGACTTTACATCATTAGCATGTGTGATTTCTGGTTTTTCCACCTGCTTGCCAACACTTGGCATTCTTTCAGGCTGGATTTTTAAAAATTTACTTGAGAGCATTTTGAAATTGGGGAGAGATGGAAGAGGACAAGGACATAGGGAGGCTTGAGTTAAAATATTTCAATACCGTACCTATTTGGGAGTTTTCTGCAAGTCATTGCTGTTTAAGAGCTTTAAATTTGACTTATGACTTAGAAGTACGTGATCTGGCTTGGGTTTTTATAACTCAAATGTAGCTCTTGCTTCAGCCTCTGACAATATCTAAAAAATAAAATCAAAAAAAGCAGCTGTCAGCTTGCAGAGAGAGTTGTTGTTTCATTACCAAAACTTCCTAAGTAAAGAAAGTACACAAAGACAAAGCAACAACTTAAATAAAATTTGAACATCTAAATCCCTTTGAGGGTCGAAGATGACATACCGTGTACTCTTCTTGAATGACTTCAGACAAGTGTCAGTGTTTACTAAAAGCCAAATGGGAAATTAAAATCAAGAGATCTCATAATGAATCTATTCTCGCATTCTCTTTTTACGGGGACGAGAAATTCTGCTTGACCTCGATGTGTTTAATAGACTTGGGGTTGGACGGGGCTTTGCTGGTACCTGCCCTGGCTCGTGTCTTTTGCTGGCGATGTGGCCTCCGCGGAATGACAGGGTCAGAACACTCAGCTTGCCCTGTTCCCGCCCTCCACCAAACTCACTCAACTCCAGTGACAGTGTCTTGCATTCTCCTCACAGGGACGAAGCTGAAATGGAATATTTGAAGATAGCTCAGGACCTGGAGATGTACGGCGTGAACTACTTTGCAATCCGGGTGTGTTGAAGCCTCTCCGAGTTCCCTATGTAGTAAACAGAGACAGAATCAGGGCCAGACTGCTAAAATGGGTTGCTTCTTCATTCCAGGGTGATCAATTCTTCTATGGTTCACTGGTAAAGAAGATAAGAGGAAGGGGAGGAGAGGTCTTAGAGCCTAATTTTCTATTTTTGGATTTCAATTAGATCATAGGTAATTAAGTGTCAGTTGAGCCTTGGGGACCTTGGGCCTGGTTCTGCTCTCAGCAGAAACCTGTTTGAATGCCCTGAGTGTAAGATTTGATTATTTCTGGCTCTGTGAGATCGCCACCCACGGGGAGCACCTGTAAATACTTTCTTTCCCCCCTAGGCACAAGGAGAGTAAAGCTGCTTTTATAGATTACTGATTTGTTTGGGCGGGGACTCTTGTTCCCACTATGAAGCTAATTGGTTTTCTATTCAGACCATTAATAGTCTGCTATCCTCTGGGAACCCACTGCTTCTGCAGGGAGAGGCCTTTGTGTTCAGCCCAGATCCGAGCCTTTAGAATGTCTTTCTCCTGTGAGTTGGTTGCTAGCTGCAGTGTATGGGCAGCTTCTTCCAAAGGAATACATGCACTTTGCTAAAGCATGTTGCCATTGGCCCCAAACCATAGATGTGTAGAGGTTAAAAGTCAGCCACAGCAGTCCACCTTTATTATCATAGTTATGCTTTGCTTTCGTTTTTAAGGTTCCTACAACTTTTGTATTAAATTCGGGTATATTGAAACACATTCTAAATCTTCTAGGATAGATTTCTACCTGATGATTCATTTTCTAAATACAGATTTTTTTTTATGGATTACTCTGCATAAAAAATAAGGCACACTGAAGTGTTATGTTATTTTATATAGTAAATGAGTGTCTCGAAGATGTTCCATAATGAAGCCAATGGTTGTTTTCTAAAGTTTTATTAGTTTGTATTTGCTAATTGTTTGGTTTCTTTCTTTCTTTCTTCTTCTTTTTTTTTTGGTTTGGTTTCTTTAAGGTCAGAGTAATTTAACACATTTTTGTGTTTTTGTCAACTCTTTTTGCCGCTATGTTGGCCACCTAGATTCTAGAAAACTAGTTTTATGACTCTCTTCTTAGGGAATATTTGTATAGCAGTTAGACCCTGTCTTGTGTGTGTGTTTCTTATACTGAGGAGTAGATAAAGCTAAAGACTATTTTAGTGGCCGGGCGTGGTGGCTCAAGCCTGTAATCCTAGCTCTCTGGGAGGCCGAGGTGGGCGGATCGTTTGAGCTCAGGAGTTCAAGACCAGCCTGAGCAAGAGCGACACCCCATCTCTACTATAAATAGAAAGAAATTAATTGGCCAACTAATATATATAGAAAAAAAAATTAGCCGGGCATGGTGGTGCATGCCTGTAGTCCCAGCTACTTGGGAGGCTGAGGCAGCAGGATTGCTTGAGCCCAGGAGTTTGAGGTTGCTGTGAGCTAGGCTGACGCCACGGCACTCACTCTAGCTGGGCAATAAAGTGAGACTCTGTCTCAAAAAAAAAAAGACTATTTTAGTGTCTTTTATGTTAAACTTCCTGAAATTCTACAATTAAAGGAAAACATGTGCTTAAAACAATTTAAAAGGGGTTACTTGAGTCCCCACCTCTCTGTTTAATCACTAAAAGTGTTGGAGTCTGTTTTTCCCAAGCTGGACTTGAACTCCTGATGGACCTGTTTGTGCAAACTGAAAGGAAACAGGTTTTGTTTGTAACAAACTTGGCATGAGTATGGTCACATTAGACATTAAATCCAGTTTTTTTTAAGAGACAGGGTCTCATTCTGTCACCCAGGCTAGAGTGTAGTGATGTGATCATAGCTCACTGCAGCCTCCAACTCCTGGGCTCAAGGAATCCTCCTGCCTCAGCCTCCCGAGTAGCTAGGACTGCAGGTGCACACCACCATGCCCAGCTTTCTTTCTTTTTTAAAGATTTAAATAGTCAAGAACAACAAAATATCTCATTTTCTAAAATGTACTGCAGATTGAAAAGTACAAAACCTCACTTCTGTTGATGCAATAATTCTAAAAGCTTTATTGACAGGCAGAAGAACCTCTCACATTTTGGTAGCAGTGCCTGACTTCAGGGTGTCAGTAGTAAAAAGATTTATGTTGGAGCACTCACTTCTCTATCTGATGCCTGCTGTTAGATTTGTACTTCGCATCATGGTCTGAGTATTTTCTTAGTTTGCAGATCTGTTTTCCTGCCCTTGAGGCTTAGTTCAATTTCCTTGTTGTCAACAAGGGTCAGGGGCTGTAGGGTCCTTGTGCAGGGAGTTTCCTTCCATCTCCAAACAAGGGCCAGACCACAGTGCTGGTGGACAGACCCGCACATGCGATCACCAGGTCCGTAGCTAGGTCAGTGAGGGGGGGGGGCCCCCAGGGCACTCGTGACTGCTGATCAGGGCCACTGTCAGGCATAGCATACATGAAGTCAATTTTTTATACAGCTTTATTGAGGAGTAATTCATAATAATTTCTTCTGATATGCTTTTCATAACATTTAATGATTAAAAATTTTAAAATATAGGAAAGTTGAAAGAATTTTTCAGTGAATATCCATATATACTCACTATGTAGATTTTACAGTTAACATTTTACTACATACTTGCTTTATCGCATTAAGACTACATTTTGTCATTAAATGAGACCCTTCAGTCCTAGCACTTAAAATTTTCTTTCTAGTAGTCCAACAACTGTTTCTTTTAACATAAATGTTTAAACCGAGGGCCAGGTGCAGTGGCTCACACCTGTAATCCTAGCACTCTGGCAGGCCAAGGCGGGAGGATTGCTTGAGCTCAGGAATTCGAGACCAGCCTGAGCAAGAGTGAGACCCTGTCTCTAAAGAAAAAAAAAAAGCCTAGGATTTTAATTCTATACCTGTGATAACCTGGTTACTTAACTAGAGATAACAACACTTAAATACTCTTCCTTTAGCCATCAAGCTAGTGACAGAAGCCCCCAGTAATCCTTCTGGGGGGGGACCCATGTGTCACAGGAATGGTACAGTTTGCCTCTGTCTGCCCCAATTCAGAAAGCTGGAAGCCTCTTGGGTTACAAGACAGCTGTGACTGTCGGGATCTGTTGCAACTTGTCATATGTAAGAGTGTGTGCCAGGTTTTTTGAAAGGTTGAATAAAATCTCAAGCCTCAACTGGAGCTTACAGCAGCTATTCTTTATTGGATCCACAGAACAAAAAGGGCACAGAGCTGCTGCTTGGAGTGGATGCTCTGGGGCTTCACATCTATGACCCTGAGAACAAGCTGACCCCCAAGATCTCCTTCCCGTGGAATGAAATCCGAAACATCTCATACAGTGACAAGGAGGTAGGACATGTCTGCGCTGCAGATGCCACCAGCGGCCCCGTGGTCCAGCAAAAGGTCTCTCCTCAGCTCCCCTCCTTGCTGGTGCTTCCCCAGCCAGGCCATCTCCTTGCTATCGGTAAAATCCTTTAATTCCCAGGCTTTAGGATTTGGGTTGTTGATTTTTAAAGTATTTACAGAAGAATATTGGCATCCTTTTATCAAAGGGTGTCACTAAACCCCACTGCTGACTAATAAGAGACTGGGAAGCTCAACTTGTCAGGGCTAAACCCCAAAGGAGAATAAACAAACAAAAAAAGTAATATTTTCTTATTACTTGGCTTTCTGTTTCTGGTGATAAATTCTCTTTGTTTTTCTATTCTTTTCTTTTTCCTTTCTTTTCTTTTCTTGAGACAAGGTTTCACTATGTTGCCCAGACTGGATTTGAACTCCTGGGCCCAAGCAATCCTCCTGCCTCAGCCTCCCAAGTAGCTGGGACTATAGACATGCACCACAGCACCTGGCTTAAATTCTCTTTGTATTATAAGTGTGGTCTATATTGAGCCTTCTGTGTCCAGTGCTTGATACATGTGGTAGAGAAATATATATATAAATTCATACATTATATATAAATTTATATATTTATATGTATATATAGGTACACATATACACATATGTACATATATATTTTTGTGTGTGTATATCTCTCAGCAGCGATATAAGTAAGGATATTAAGTTAATATGCTTACAGGAATTTGAGAATAATTAAGTTTGAATAACTTGGACTTGGACACTTTTTTTTTTTTTTTTTTCTTTTTTTTTTGCCTGATCTACAGCCAAAACACTTCTTTTTTTTTTTTTTAAAGCAACCTTCTGGGTGGCCATTCCAACAGGTTGGGAAGCCAGCCCTGGCCAGAAGCCAGGCACATGTGCTTTCAGATGGGCACTCTTAAAATTCAAATATTTCTATATAGGATGGTGGCTTTTCCCAAATGCTATAATTCTGTCTTCATTCATTCATCTATTCATTCATTGTTCATTGATTTTGAAGGAATTTTTTAGTATCTGCTTTGTGCTAGGTTTCATAGGGGAAACAAAGTTGTAGAAAATCCAGTCTTAGCCTCATGGAAGTTATAGACAAGTAATGACTCAACTGTTAGAATAAATAAGTATAGTGGAAGAGATTGATGATGAAGAAGATGATGATATATATATATTCTTTATTTATATATTTTTAATCTTTTTCTTTTTTTTTTTTTTACCAACCATGCTGATACCTTGATCTTGGATGATGATGATATAATCTTCCACTTACTAGCGCTTTCATCCAGACCCTC
This sequence comes from Mirza zaza, assembly GCA_008750895.1. Classification (NCBI taxonomy): domain Eukaryota; kingdom Metazoa; phylum Chordata; class Mammalia; order Primates; family Cheirogaleidae; genus Mirza; species Mirza zaza. The sequence continues at coordinate 10,411 of VSMD01133308.1, forward strand.
TGATTTAATCCTTATGAGAACACTGCTATAGAGGCAGTGTCATTGTAATCTCTTTGTGTCACATTGGGAAGCAGAGACACAGAGGGTTCAAGTGACCTGTGTCTGACAAGTGGAGTGTCAGAGGCTGGCAGCCAGGGTCACTGATGACACATCTCTTGCTGTTCAGGGAGGCCCAAAGGCTGAGCCCTGAGAGAACAGGGGCACTGGATAGAGGGAGGCTCCACTCAGTGACCTACTGGTGCCCGCACAGCCAGGACACAGAGTGGGGAGTACATGTGATGGCTTGGTTGCTACCTGCAGAGCCCTGACCCCTGGGCAAACTTCCTTTTTCTCTTTCTTCATAGCAACTCGAGGAAAGGACACCAGAGCCCTGGTTTCCAATGTGTGGTTGGGATCTGCTTAGCCATGCTTGTTGAGAAACAGCAAGCCTCTTAACTCAAAACATTCTGACTTTGAAGTTTTTGTAAATAGTCAGCCAGGGAGATGAGCATTTAAGTATTTCTTTTTTAAAGTCCCTAAATTGAGTGTTCCACATGACCGAAACCAGTAGGTACATCACAGTATGGTAGTTTTTCATCTCCCAATTTCATAAAGTCTGTTTACTGCACATCCACACATTTGTAGGATAAAGGCTCCCCAAACACTCATTCTTCAAAGAACCCCAGGATTAAAGTCTCCCCTAGTATGGCCTGATACAGTAAACTGTAATATACCCTCTCAAGGGGCAAGGTACTGTCGGGTTCCATCATGTCAGTAAATTCATGCAGTAAGAGGACCCCAAGTGACTTGACATAATGGGAAATAGTCCTGGTAGTTATGCGTGACAGCCATGCTGTCAAAACAGAAATGTTAGTTTATTTTAAGTGATCTGTTGATTCTTTGTGTACGCTCTGGTGTGGCGCAGAGCCTGTGGTTTCCCCACTACTTGTGGTTTCCCACTGACAGCTCCAGGGTTTGACAGCAAGGCCAAAAATAAGCTCACGAAATTCACAAATAGCAGTCTACACAAGAACAGTACTGCTTCTAAGTTAACTTGGCCAAAAGCTTAACAAGGGATCATTTTCTGTCCTCAATGTGCTAATTCCTTGTTGGACAATATAATGTGTGGAAGAAATACCTAGGAATATATCTTCCCAAACATATTTATCTGCTTAGCAATTCTTTCTTGGGATCAAATGTCCATTTTATTAATTGTCCATTAATAGGAGAAGAAGAAATATATATATATCTGTATATAATAAAGTACTATAAAGAGGTAAAAGTGAACAGACTATATCTTTAAGCATCAACGTAGACAAATCTCAAAAAAATAATGTGTAAAAAAGGCAAAGTGACAAAAGAACATGTATAGTTGACAGCATTTAAATTTCATAAACATATAAAACTTAAAAGTATACTTGTTTTGCCACATAGGAAATAAACTTGTGATGAAAAGCAAGGGGATGATGAGCACTCAGCTCAGAACAGGGACCACCCTTGGGGAGGAGGAAGGAGAGAGGAGCACGGTGTTAGGATCTGGAAGTTAGGATCTGTCTGGTCTCATCAGGAGTGGCTGAGAGCAGCAGTTGCCCTAGTTCCCGATGTGCTTTCCTGCCGGTGGTCTGACCCTGAGTTCTCCCACTAAGTCACCGTCCTGTCTTTATCATCTATCTCTCTTTCCACTTTGATTTCAGGAACTATGTTTTTCTTTTCTACTCTAGTCCATTTTCATCTTCATATTTGATTCCTTCTGTTAACAGCTTTTATCAAATTATCCCCATATTCAGAAACCTATAGTGGCTTCCCATGTCCTGTCGCACCCAAGCTAAACTCCTCTGACTGTCTCTTCTGAGATCAGTCTGAGATTGAGCGCATTCAGGGTGGTGTGGCCATAGACATCTGACTGTCTCTTACTCCTCACCAACAATCCCTAAGCCCACCCTTCCTCCTTCCCAGGCTAAGTATCATTTCAGTCACACATCCCAAATGAGCACACACCCAGTGCTCATTTCCCCGTATCCCCCGTGTTTCTGTAGCTGCCCTGCCAGTGTGCCCCTCCACCCTACCTCGTGGCTGCTCCGTCATGTTCTTCTAAGACCAGCTTCAGCCCCTTCTTGCTTACGGTGGATCTGCTCTGAACCCCCGGACACTCGTGGTTTGTACCACTCAATGAATCACTCATATATTATGTGATTTCTTGAGTAACTGGCTGTGGTTAGTCTTGTTCCAAGTGGACGCTGAACTTCATGAAGGCAGAGGCCATGCCTTAGACTGCGGTAGCTCTACAGTGTAGGCCTTAAGAACAGGCCCTTTAAGGACGGGTTGCCAGGGATGCCTCCCTCGCGCCCACGCCTACGATGGTGCAGAGGACACAGGATCCCAAGCTCCCGCATTCCCAGACTCAGCACCCTGGGTGCTCCTAATTCACTGAGATTTAGTGCCTGGGCACCAGAAAGTTCCCCAGGACAAGGCCTAGCCTCATGCTGGACTAGGGACAGTGTAGATGTTGCTATTGTGGAATATCCCACTTGGTGGTAACATTTCCAGGCTGTGAGACTAAAACTCTGTTCTGCTTCCTTCTTCCAGTTCACTATTAAACCACTGGACAAGAAAATTGATGTCTTCAAATTTAACTCCTCAAAGCTTCGTGTTAATAAGCTGGTAAGTTGAGGTCCTGGTTTTCACAACTGATAACCGTAGCTTTTCTGAGAAATCAAATGCTGCTTTTTAGAGACTGTCGGGGTGATACCTTGTGAAGTGTAGAATGAGAGCTCAATTGGTACACACTTTTCTCTTTATCTTAACCTAGAGTGTCAAACCTAAACTTTATAATAAGGAAGTTTTAAAAATGATTTTTATGGAAGTCCTTCATATATATAAAAGGATAAGTATAATGTAAGGTATAAAGAATAACACAAATGAACAGCTGTGAACCCAGGACACAGCTTTAAGAAACAGCGCCCTTGCACACTGTCGAGATGCCGCGTGTTAGCACCGTGCTCCTCTCTCCTTCCTCCTCCCCAAGGGTGGTCCCTGTTCTGAGCTGAGTGCTCATCATCCCCTTGCTTTTCATCACAAGTCTATTTCCTATGTGGCAAAACAAGTATACTTTTAAGTTTTACATGTTTATGAAATTTAAATGCTGTCAACTATACATGTTCTTTTGTCACTTTGCCTTTTTTACACATTATTTTTTTGAGATTTGTCTATGCTGATGCTTAAAGATATAGTCTGTTCACTTTTACCTCTTTATAGTACTTTATTATATACAGACATATATATTTCTTATTCTCCTACTAATGGACAATTAAATGCATTCCGCTTCTGTTGTTTTAACAGGCTGTTGTGAAAATTCTCATACCTGTCCCGGGTGCACATGGCCAGTAGCTTCTCTAGTCTAGAGTATATGCATAGGAGTTAAAGTACAGGGCTTAGTGTATATTCATAGTCCAAAGTTTGACACATTGTTTTCCAAAGAAGGGGGATCCAACAGTAGTGGGTGAGAGTTCCTTTTGCTGTATATCCTTAATTCTTGTATTCTCTGCCGTTTGAAATTTTTGCCAATCTTGTGCATATAAAATATCTCAGTGTCATGTTAACTTGCATTTTTATAATCACTAATAAAGTTGAACATCTTATGTTTATTGGCCAATCTTATTTTCTCTTCTATTACATATTTTTTTATGTCTTTTGGTGATTTGTCTTTTGAGTTGTTTGCTTTCTTTCTTTTTTTTTTTCAGACAGAGTCTCACTGTGTTGCCCGGGCTAGAGTGCTGTGGCGTCAGCCTAGCTCACAGCAACCTCAAACTCCTGGGTTCAAGCAATCCTTCTGCCTCAGTCTCCCGAGTAGCTGGGACTACAGCCATGTACTGCCATGCCCTGCTAATTTTTTCTATATATTTTTAGTTGTCCAGCTAATTTCTTTCTATTTTTAATAGAGATGGGGTCTCGTTCAGGCTGGTTTCGAACTCCTGACCTTGAGTGATCCACCTGCCTCGGTTTCCCAGAGTGAGCCACCATGCCCGGCCTGCTTTCTTTCTTGGTTATATCTTTGCCCAATTGTATCTTTTTTTTTCCTATTTTTTAAAAAATTTTAATATTTTTCTTTAATTTTCTTTCTTTCTTTCTTTTTTTTTTTCCTAACACTTGAAATGCAGGCCAATTGTATCTTGTATTTCCTCATTTTTGTTTTTTTTTGAGGCAGAGTCTCACTTTGTTGCCTAGGCTAGAGTGAGTGCCGTGGCATCAGCCTCGCTCACAGCAACCTCAAACTCCTGGGCTCAAGCAATCATACTGCCTCAGCCTCCTGAGTAGCTGGGACTACAGGCATGCGCCACCATGCCCGGCTAATTTTTTCTATATATATTTTTAGTTGGTCAATTAATTTCTTTCTATTTTTAGTAGAGACTGGGTCTTGCTCAGGCTGGTTTCGAACTCCTGACCTCGAGTAATCCGCCTGCCTCAGCCTCCCAGAGTGCCAGGATTACAGGCGTGAGCCACTGTGCCCAGCCTATTTCCTCATTTTTTAATAGTGTCATGACAATAAATTTTTAATTTTAATATAGACAAATATATAAATCTTTTCCTTACTCATTTGTACTTTTTGTATCTTACTTGACATCTTTCCTTATACTATTACAAAGTTATTCTTTTGTATTCTCTTCTAAAAGTTTTAAGGGCTTGATCTTTCCATTTCAGTCTTTAACTCTTCTGGAGTCAAGTTTTGTGTGTGGTGCGAGGGAGGGATCCAACTTATTTTTTTCCAGTTGTCTCAGCCCAACTTACTGAACCAGCTTTCCTGGCCACTCTGATCTGCAGAGCCACATGTAGGCTGGGGAGAGTGAGGTGCATCTGGAAGACATGATAAAGTGTCCTCAAGTCATCCCTTCCCTTGTGATTTTTACTTCTTGCCATATTAAGGCAACTTAATTTTGCATGTCTCCAGAGCTGAGAGCACTAGAGCCTTAATAGGGCTTTGGTATTTCACCCCACTCTTTCCCCTCAGGCTTACTGCTACCTGCAGCCACCCAGGATGCTGCACTGCTGGTGGGCTTATAGGCAGCGAAGTAAATTCGTGGGTCTTAACGTTTCTCCTGCTTCTTCTGTGGCCACAGATCCTCCAGCTATGTATTGGGAACCATGACTTATTTATGAGGAGAAGGAAGGCTGATTCTTTGGAAGTTCAGCAGATGAAAGCCCAGGCCAGGGAAGAGAAAGCTAGAAAGCAGGTAAGCAAGATGTTGTTTTAACTGATGATGTCGCTGCTTGGTCAGTCTTGGCCTAGGAGGTAAGGAGTGGCTGTGGGCTGGCAGGAGTCATTTGGCCGTGAGTGTACCTGCTCTTACTTTATTCCTGTTGAATCTTCACTGGCTGATGCCTAGCTGGTGGGATATCAGCTCGGGAAATGAGGAATAAACTATAATAGCATATCTCAGAGAAATGTCTCTAGTTATTTTTATACTTAAGGGAAGTTAATTACAGGGTGATGGACACAGGTTTGGGACACGGTAGCTAAGGGTGCAGACACCTATCCATCCATCTATATTTCTTTCTTCTTTTTTGAGTGTCTGCCTCCTTTGCCCAGTCTTCTCCTTTTCTAATTAGATGGTGATAGAATGCAAGGCAGCATTTCAGCTTGCTGCTGGAATGCTAATTAGACTCTGGCCGTACTTCCCCATTGCAGGTCAGGCCGGGCAGCACGTTGCCCACCAGGGGCCGTGCAGGGAGCGCCTATCAGTAGACTGGACGATCTGCATCATTGTTTCCTACTCCTAGACCTTCCCTACTCACAGAAATCCACACAACTAATTTGGACCTCGCTGCTGAGAGTATTAATTGTGCTTTTGGGCAAACTACTAGATAGAGTAGCGGCAGCTACAGTCAGGACTTGCAGGCTCAAAGGTGTGATAATTAGTCTGCGTACAGCTCTGATTCGGATACATCGGAGAAGCTGGCTCCCAGCCCTGGGGTTTAGAATGAAATGCCCGGTTTGGTGCAGTGTGCTGTCAGCTCTCCGTTTTTTTGCTTTCTGAGACGGCAGGCCACACAGATGGGCTGTTGGGGATTCTCTGGGGGCAGTGGGATGGGTTTTGTTAGACAAAGAAATGCTCCTGAGCCAGCGTAAGGTCACAGTGGCAACTTCAGAAAGAAGAGCTCTCTTTGACCTCTTTCTCAGCAGAGAAATCTGAAAGTGTAAAGGAGCTTACAGGCCTCCAGGCCCTGGCAGAGACTAGCATGAACCCAGCCCAGACCCACACTGCCTACGGAGCAGCAGAGGCACGTCCTCTGGGCTCACAGGGTAGAGGGCTCCGTGGCTCACTGACCTTAGAGCCGTATCTGAACTTAGGATGTGATGTTAGTCAGTGGCTTACCTTCCAGACCGTAGTTTTCTTACCCATCAAGTGGAGCTAATTACACTTCTTCTCGGTCTCTGAGTAAGGGACATAGCACACCTGAAATGCTTTGTAAGTGATAGACTGCTTTGTGAATGGAAGGAAGGGCTTTCATTATTGTCGTAGGGGTCTCTGGGAAGGTACAGTGCTGGGAACAGAAGGAGATTCCTGGGCCTTTTTTTTTTTTTAGAATAATATAGATGTAGTAATCTACCTTTTGGAAATCATAATATGATGGAAATCAGAGAACAAATTAGCCAAGCTTTTCATTGACTTGCAAGAAGAAGATTGAACTTACAGTATTTTATCGCTTGTCTTTGCATTATTCTTTCAAGTTCCAATGTATTTTTTTGGCTTAGTATTTAGAAAAAGCAGCAGTCTTAGAAATCTGTGTTACTAAGATTGGGATGAAATTGATGCACGAAGTAATTAAATCTGCTTTAATTATTTAAGGCAGAAAATAGTGCAGTGGTCACTTCTGCTTTCTGAACTCAGTTCATACCCTGGGATCACAGAGAATAGCACTGTCCTACTCGTGTTCCCCTTATTAAGCTCAGCATGTGGTGCAATTAATGCAGTGATCCAGAAGGCAAGGGAGGTGGCGGCGGCTTTGTACTGTTGCCTTAAGGACAGGAGCTGTGTTCCCTGCCTGGCTCCCTCCTGTCACAGGCCTGGCTCAGGAGTTGTCTCCATGTGGGGCTGCGCGAGTCTGTGCGGCAGCTGCTGCAGCTTCCACCTGTGAAATATAATGTGTGAACTATTGATGCATCACATCGAGGCATTCCATCCTCTCTGTGGCTCAGAGGCAAGAGTGGAGCTATTGTTGCTGAAATCAGAGATATGAGAGGGGCCCGTGTGGATCAGCAATGGTGAGATGGCTTTCTGACCAGATGAGAAAGCCATGTGTTTCTGGAGCTTCATCTCAGGGAGGAGGACCTGCATGGTGTCCCATGTGTCCCTGGGCAGAGCCGTCTGAGGTTTCCCAGCAACAAGGGGCACTGGCAAGGTAGCAGTTTCAGTGCACCATGTGCAAGCATGCCACTTTCTGTCTAGGTTAAAATGAGTTGTGGCTTTTTGTTTGGTCATTCACCACTAGAATTTTTTCCAAGGGGCACAGCTTGCATCTCTGCAACTGGTTTAGGACAGAGGAAAGGGGGAGGCAGCAAGAATGACCCTGGCTACCTAAAGGTAAGGGAAGAAAGGAGTCTCTAAAAGGGAGACTCAGGAGATTGGGGCACCCTAGGTCTTGAGCCCAGCAACTCAGGGACCGCTCTTGTTCACCCCCCAGATGGAACGGCAGCGCCTTGCTCGAGAGAAGCAAATGAGGGAGGAGGCTGAACGCACGAGAGACGAGCTGGAGAGGAGGCTGCTGCAGATGAAAGAAGAAGCGACAATGGCCAATGAAGCCCTGGTGATTTCCGAGGGGTCGGGGTCCCCGGAGGCTACCTGGGACTTAACTTGCTTTTCTGGAATTAGGACTCCTGAGGACCATGAATTAGCAGCACTTGTTTTGATGCACTTTTTTCAGCTTTTAACAAATTAGTGCCTTTTCTTTCTACCTGTGTTGGCAGAGGTGGATTTACATGGAGTCCACATGCAGCCAGGCTCCACTTTCACCATGAGGTTACCTTTATAGCAGGGCTTCTCGGCTCACCACTGCTGACACTTGGGACTGATTGTCATTTGTCGTGGGGGGCTGTTGTCTCCATAGTTATCAATGTGCTGGCCTCTGCCTGCTAGATGCCAGTAGCACCACCTCACCCTCTGTTTGTGACAATCAAAAATGTCTCTAGGCCAGGCGCGGTGGCTCATGCCTGTAATCCTAGCACTCTGGGAGGCTAAGGCGGGCAGATTGCTCAAGGTCAGGAGTTCGAAACCAGCCTGAGCAAGAGCGAGACCCCGTCCGTACTATAAATAGAAAGGAATTAATTGGCCAACTAAAAATATATAGAGAAAAAATTAGCTGGGCATGGTGAAACATGCCTGTAGTCCCAGCTACTCAGGAGGCTGAGGCAGAAGGATCGCTTGACCCCCGGAGTGTGAGGTTGCTGTGAGCTAGGCTGACGCCATGGCACTCTAGCCTAGGCAACAGAGTGAGACTTTGTCTCAAAAAAAAAAAAAAAGTCTCTAGGCATGGCCACATGTACCTTATGGGGACAAAACTACCTCTGGTTTTGAACCCCTGATTTAAAGGGAAAGACAAACAGAGTTTAAGTTGTTTTCTCCCTCGTAAAGCATAAGCCTCAACTGAAGTGGGCCCTTGGGAAAGGTGATCTCGTTGTTCCCACAGGTGCAGCCTGAAGGTCCCCTCTGAAAAGTTGGGGTATGTGGCTTTTCCTTTGTTGCCAGAGGGTCTCTGGGGCACTCAGTGGCCAGGCCAGGGAGTCCAAGAGACTCTGGTTCTTGCTGCTCTGGGTGTCCGAGGACAGATCTGGTGGGAGAGTGGCACGTGACCCCACGCCAGCTGACAGCACTCTGCTCTCCAGATGCGGTCTGAGGAGACGGCCGACCTGCTGGCTGAAAAAGCCCAGATCACCGAGGAGGAGGCAAAGCTCCTGGCACAGAAGGCCGCAGAAGCTGAACAGGAAATGCAGCGCATCAAGGCCACAGCCATTCGCACGGAGGAGGAGAAGCGCCTGATGGAGCAGAAGGTGCTGGAAGCCGAGGTGCTGGCACTGAAGATGGCCGAGGAGTCAGAGAGGAGGTGAGGGGGGTCCTGGGCGCTGGGCCAGCGAGAAGCCTGGCGAAGGGCCACCAATCCCAGCTGTGCCCTGAGGCGGATCGGATCTCTGCAGCAGCTCTGAGCAGGGGGAGGCTCTTCTGGGGCAGGGCGGTGGGGACTGGTGCTTTAACCCTTTGCACTCGGATGTCGAGTGTGACTCGACACGGTTAGCACAAATTATAGAGATTAAAATTACTCTTTGAATGTATCAATAATCTGAAATATAAAAAAATAAGTTTGTATGAAAAGAAACTCCAATTTTTTATTCTACTGCCGCAGTTTGTAGAATCTGGGGTATTTAAAAAATTAAATCCCAAGTAGAATAAAGGACTCGAGAAAAAAGCAAGCGAGTGCAAAGGGTTAATCCAGGTTGGGGGCTGGAGCTATTTGAAGGGCACAGGAACCCAGTTCTCTTTGCCAGGTGGACCTCTCTCATCATGCTGGTGCCTCTGTGATAAGCCCCTGTCCCTCTGCCAGCCATGTTTGCAGGAAAACTATTGAGCATGTTCACAAACCGCTTTTAGCTAAGCAGATGTGAGGAGGCTCTTTTTGCATTAAAAAAAAATGTAGTTCTTCTCCTTTTTATTTGGGGGGGGGGGATACAGGAGAACAGCAGTTATTTACCTCCAAAGGGAAACTAGGGACCCGCTTCCCTGCAGCCCTCCTCTGCAGATGGGGCTTGGGGCCAGGACGCTATGACCAGGGTACCCCGCTCATGAACAGGTTGAAGAATGGAACTGTTGCCTATATATATATATATATTTATATATTTATATATATATATATATATATTTTTTTTTTTTTGAGACAGAGTCTCACTCTCTTGCCCAGGCTAGAGTGCCATGGTGTCAGACTAGCTCACAGCAACCTCAAACTCCTGGGCTCAGGTGATCCTCCTGCCTCAGCCTCCCAGGTAGCTGGGACTACAGGCATGTACCACCGTGCCCAGCTAATTTTTTTTTTCCTATTTTTAGTTTTTGGGCTCATTTCTTTCTATTTATAGTACGGACGGGGTCTCACTCTTGCTCAGGCTGGTCTCGAACTCCTGAGCTCAAGCAATCCTCCCACCTTGGCCTCCCAGAGTGCTAGTATTACAGGTGTGAGCCACCATGCCCGGACTGTTGCCTATACTTTTCAAAGACTGTTCTAGGCTCTGGATGTTTTAGTCCTGCACTCTTTAAATAAACACTGGCACATTCCCCACAGAATTTGGCTCTGTGGATCTAGAACACTTGAATTTGGCCCTTAGCTCCCAAGGTGCGTTCACTACAGTTTTCCTCGCCACTTTTTGCGTGTCATTCTGAGAGTTGGTTCCTTTTTGCCTGCCCTGTTTTCGGGTCCCTTTCTTTCTGTGTGTAGGTCACGTTCCCTGTGAGTGATGCATGTCGGGCCAGGTCCCTGTGCTAGGCCTCACATGCCTTGCCCAGCCTGTGTCCTCTAGTGTGAGGATCTGCACCCAGGCATGGGTGCCCTCAGTGACAGGGCTCGTCTTCCTGCCTGAGAAAGTTGGTGCTCAGCCTGCAAGTGTTTCACTTTGGGGCTGTGAAGAAGCATTTCTTTTGTATTCTGTCCTTTGTGATCCAGTATAAGACCTTTGATCCATGAGCTCTCCTTTGCCCAGCTCACTCTCACCCAGAAATAAAGCAGAGGAAGCTTCTGGTGCTTCTCCCAGTTCTCCTCCCTCTCCACCAACTGCAGAAGTTCTTACGTGGTCCCTTTCTAAACTGGTTTCTCTGCTCGTCCAGTTTAGATCTGCCAGTTGAGATGAATAATACCCAGGAATATTGCTTTGGAAGTTCTGATTTCATTTAAATGTCCCTGCCCCACTGTCCTTATTTGCGTCATCAGGTGCTGTCCTCAGGGTAAACCCAGGTCCCTCCTCTCCAGTGGTGGGTTGGGGTCTGTTCCCCACACCTGGCCTCTTGTGTGGAGCTGACGACTCCTCCTTTCCTTGCAGGGCCAAGGAGGCAGATCAGCTGAAGCAGGACCTGCAGGAAGCCCGCGAGGCAGAGCGGAGAGCCAAGCAAAAGCTCCTAGAAATCGCCACTAAGCCCACGTACCCGGTGAGCCTGGGTGGGGGCTACCAGCCTGTGGCTGCCCTAGACTTGGTGATCTTCTCTTCCCTCCCAGCTCTTTAGTTCATCTGGCGGTACCCTAGGGCGACCATTCAAGCAAACACAAGGCAGGAAGGAGGTGTAGAGAGCTTACAGTAGGGACTGGGTAGGATACCCCAGTCTGTCATTTGGCTTGGGACTAGTTACCTCTCTGGATGCCTGCATGACCGGCAGCAGGGCCTCTTCCGTCTCTGAAATTTCTTTCTTATTGTAAGTAATGCAGTCCCAAATTATCCTCAGAGTTTGCACTCTTGTCTCTTAATGCCGAGCTGAGTGTAATCTTCAACTATCAGCCTCTACCAATGTCATACTTAGAGCTGTGGGAAGTGACTGGCTGTACACCTCAGAATGAATTACTGCTGTGCAACAATCAGCTGCCAATCTCAGTTTGGGGACAAGGAGGCAGACTTCCATTAAATGGCATCCCAAAATGAATATAAACCTCTTCCCTTCCTTTTCTCTGTGCGTTCAGCTCAGCAAACTTGTTTTGACACCTGTTCTGTGTCCACATAATGCCACACAGTGGGAAGTCCCTATCCAGACAGGCGTACAGAGGGTGCACAGGTGCCTAGAAGAGGAGGATATAGCCCAGGCTGGAGGGGCAGGAGAGGCTCAGGATGGTGCTTGCCCTGGCTCTTGAAGGGGGAGCAGGAACTAGCCAGGCAGGAAAGAGACCAGAGGGTGTCCTGGGTCAGGACACAGATGTACACGTGGCTCAGACACACACGCACATTCACGCACAGACACACATGCACAAAGACACATGCACATGGCCCAGATGTGCACATGACACAGATGTGCACAGAGCACAAGAGGCATACGCTTCCCAGAGTTTGAGCTGGGGGGAAATGGGAGTAGTGTGCTGTTGCCGTATGTTCTAGTTGTCTATTACTGTGTAACAAACCACTCCATGCCAGCTGTGTGGCACAAAACAACCATTTATCATTACCCCTTGTGGCTTGGTGGGTTGATGGAGCCAGATGTCCTGGCTCAGGATCTCTCAGGTGGCTGCAGTTAGTTGGAGGCTGGGACTGGAGTCCCGTGAGGGCTCATCTGGGCCAAATACCTGAGATGTATGTATATTTTTAAAATATACATTGGAGCAAACTTCATACACTGTTCTAACTTTGCTGTTTCCTCTTAGCAGTAAATCCTGGAGGAGATCATTCATATAAGCTTTTTAATCATGTTTTTTGTATGGATGGATTATAATTTATCTAGCCAGTCCCTTATGGACAGGTGTTTAGTCTGTTTTCTTTTGCAATTTTGAACAAAACTGCACCGAATATCCCTGAACATGTGGATATCTTTGGTAGAATAAATCCCTATAATAGACCTATGAGGTCAAATTCTCAATTTTGATACTCTCCAAAGAGGTCCTACCAGTTTATGCTGTCACCAATGGTGCAGCAGCTAGTATTCATCTTTTCTGGAAATTTTTATGAAGTATAACATACTTACAGAGAAACATCCAAATTATAGATGTATAGCTCAATGAATTTTCACAAACTGAATGCGCCCAGATGAGATAACACCACGTTCCTAGTCCCCTTTCAGCACCACAGTCTGCCTCGGCCTTGTGATTGTCTCAAGTATTCTGAGTCTCTGCTCTTTCCCAGACTCCCTCAGTTAAGGATCCAGGGATGACAAAGAGGTAGATCCTGCCCTCAGGAAACTTGCAAACTGTAGAACAAAGACACAGCCAAAACAGAGTCTTTCACAGGGGAGAATCACAGAAGAGCCATCACAGAACCGTAAACACGTGTTAAGGGAGACCAAAGAAAAGAGTTGCCATCTGACTGAGAGGGATCTAGAAGGGATATGGTGAGAGATTGTGGTATTTGAGAAGGTCCCTGGAAGAGGGTGGCGTGTAGGGAGAAGGAATGGTAGAGGCTAAGGGTACAGGATGGGAAAGCAAAGTGGTCCAAGAGATAATAAACGATACTGTTCATGATTTAGTAGGACACGCTGTGGGAGAAGCCAGGAAAGTATATTGGGCCATCTTTTAGATGACCCTTTGTTCTGGGATGAAGGTCCTAAAAAATATAATTCTTTCACCCCTCCCTGCTTCAAGCCCCAATCTGGCTCCACCTTCCAAGTCCAAGGCCCTCAGCCTGCAGGCCGGGCACCCTTTGTATTTCAGCCCATCTCCCCCGCCTCCCCGCAGCACGCTGCGACACCAGCACTCTCACCCAACACTGCCCACCCCTGCCGTACCTCCCACCCAGCAGGCCTTCTCCTGGCACGTTCTCAGACACCAGTGGGAGCAGCATCTCTTCTAGCACACCTTCTCCAGCCCCCTCGGCCTCTGTTTGCTCCCTGGCTACAGTGTTTATCTTATTTAACTGGGATGATCTGGGAACACATCTATTTCCTAAACAAGACTCTCAGCTGTTCAGAGCCAGGGGACCCTGCCTTGCTCTCTGCATCTGGCTCCTAGCACAGGGCCAGGGAGTTTCCTAAATGAAAAAGGGAGTGGGAGTTTGTGTTTGATTCAGCTGAGCTTGAAGAATGGCTAAAGATTGAGGGGGAGGGGTGATTTGTCTAGATCCTAGATTGTATCTTTGGGACAGTTCACTTGGTAGCAGTGAGTGTGGAGGGACTGAAGCAGAGGGACAGGAGGTCCTGGTGGTGCTGGGAGGCAGGGCCCGCATTGTGCCCATTGGTTGTGTGCCTGCTGCAGGGTCGGTTGTTAACACAGCAGTGCCCTTCTGTTCTTGCACAAGCCAAACCTCCTAATCCGAGATTTCTCATTAATAGCCCATGAACCCGATTCCAGCACCGTTGCCTCCTGACATACCAAGCTTCAACCTTATTGGTGACAGCCTGTCTTTTGACTTCAAGGATACTGACATGAAGCGGCTTTCCATGGAGATAGAGAAAGAAAAGTACGTAGCCCCCTGCACCCTGCTCTGGGCAACCGTGACTAGAGTGAGCAGTCCAGCCTGGGGAGGCGGAGGGTCACCACGGCAGCCTGCCACTAGCTCCTGCAAAGGCTTACTCTGTCTTCACCCCCTGGAGGAAGAATTTCAGAAATAAAGGACAACACTTCAGCATTCAATTTTCTGGGATAAAAATTACACCTGATTGGGGATCTGGGGTTTATAGTGCCTGCAGATGTCACGTAAAGTATAGGACTGGGTTGTCAGGGGTCTCCAGGTCAGTCCGACTGCTGTTGTCCTGGGCTGCAGTTGTCTCCTCGTTGAGTCGTTGTGTCTTCCAATGGCTGGGACCTGTGGTGATCCCCATGTCTAGAACGAACAAAGGTGAGAGAGGGAACTCAGGCTCAAGGCTGAGGAGAGGCAACCGCCTGGTAGGGCCAGCTCTGCTGTACCAGGCCGAGCCCCAGCACAGCCTGACTCCAGCAGTTCTGCCGAGCTGCCCTCCCCCTTCGTCCTGTGGTCGGTGGAAGTGGATCAGAGATGGGCAGTCTTCCTAGCAGAGGACATCTAAGCAAGGGCCCGGGTTCCCAGAGCCAGAGGTAAACTGGCTAACTGTGCCACAGCTTGCCAGAGGACAGTCCCAGTAGCTGCCATGCACCGAGTGCCTGTGAATTTTTAGCTTTTGTCTCAGTACCTACTAATAAACACCACACTGACATCAAAGGTAGGTTTTAGTGTTCCCGTTTTATAAATGAGAATCCAGATTTAGAGAGTTTAGTGAGCTCACCCAGCACCACATAGCTGATGAGTAGACTAGGGTGAACCCCTCACCCATATGTGCTTTGACCATGTGTAGTATCATCAGGAAAACCCTCTGGGGCAAAAGTCTCTGTGGAGTCCAGCACAGGCAGCCACCACCAGGCTGAGTTTCTCTCAGGGCTCTCGTGCTGAGGGTAGAGCTAAGTGACCAGGGAACCGGAGCTTCTAGCTGCTGTCTGAGTTCTTTTCACCATTGTCCAGACATACGTTTTTCTGTGGTCAGGAGCAGGGTGAGGCTCTATCCTGTTGTGTGTCCTGCTTTTTTTTTTTTTTTTTTGAGACAGAGTCTTACTCTGTCATCCTAGCTAGAGTGCCGTGGCATCAGCCTAGCTCACAGCAACCTCAGCTCCTGGGGTCAAGCGATCCTCCTGCCTCAGCCTTCCAAGTAGCTGGGACTATAGGCATGCACCACCATGCCCAGCTAATTGTTTTGTATATATATATTTTAGTTGACCAATTAATTTCTTTTTATTTTTAGTAGAGTTGGGGTCTCGCTCTTGCTCAGGCTGGTTTCAAACTCCTGACCTTGAGCGATCCTCCCGCTTCGGCCTCCCAGAGAGCTAGGATTACAGGCGTGAGCCACCTCGCCCGGCCTGTGTCCTGCTTTTTATAGTTTGTGTTTTGTTAGTTTTAGTCCGTTCCAAGTGTTATGACAAAATACCAGAGGCTAGGTAGCTTATACACAATTCTGGAGGCCAGGAAGTGCAAGATCAAGGCACCGGCAAACTCAGTCTGGTGAGGACCCTCTTCTTGGCTCATAGATGGCATCTTCTCGCTGTGTGCTCACGTGGCGAAAGAGGACAGGTTCTCTGGGTCTCTGGGGCCTCTTTTATAAAGGCACTAATCCCATTCATGAGGGCTCCACCCTCTGACATAATTACCTCCCAAAGCGCCCACCTTCTAACACCTTCACACTGGCGATTAGGTTTCCGCATGGGCATTTTGGAGAGACACAAACATCCATAGCACTTATTACCCTTGCACGTGTTGGCAGTCCATATACTAGCCACGATAATCCCTACGGAACGATCCTTGGTATTTGTGTTGCATGGTTTCCTGGCCATGCCCTTGTAGTTGGACACTTTGTGGGTGGTTTCCAGATTTTCAGCATTATAGATAATGTTGTTCAGTGTATTTACTGGCAGGTGAGGTTGAGGGAATCTTTTTCTTTCTATGTTGGCTGAGCGAGCTTCTGTCATCTTTAGGAGATGAAGTCTCAGAACAAGTGTGGAAGTTTGGACGTGAACAAGTGGAGGTTTGGCCATGGCCTAGCAAAAGAGGTCGCTTAATGATTCTGAAAGCCAGTACTTAAAAAAAAAAAAAGCTGTCATTTGAATTACTGCTCCAAGAAGGGTCGAGACAATTAGATCGTTTTGGGTGCCAGGAGGCTTAGTTCATGTGTTGTCTTTTGTGCAAAACTAAAGCTATTTGTGACAACTGGTGTTTGCAGAGCACTCAGAGTTTACAGAGGGCCTTCCTATGCTTTCTTTTATTGAATCCTGACCACACAGCCCTGTGATCATTATCCCAATTTTACTGATGAGGAAACAGATTCATAGCAGTTAAGGGAGCAGCCCAAGCTCCCACCACCCATGAGTAGACAAGTGGAGACACAAACCCCAGGCCTCAGACCTTAGATCCCATGCCAAGCAGCTCGTGGGTGATGGAGCATCTCAGCGACGTCCCACTGTTGCCTGAGTCCTGATATGTGCCGTCCCCTTGCTGGCAGAGTGGAGTACATGGAGAAGAGCAAGCACCTGCAGGAGCAGCTCAACGAACTCAAGACAGAGATCGAGGCCTTGAAACTGAAAGAGCGGGAGACAGCTTTGGATATCCTGCACAACGAGAACTCTGACCGGGGCGGTGGCAGCAGCAAGCACAATACTATTAAGAAGGTACCAGAGTCTTTCTTGTATTTTGCTGATCAGGACAGTCATTAATGAAATGTGGGGTTGGCATCTTGTTTCCTTAGTAGCCGAGTCATTAGACTGGTTATTTTTTATATGTACTTAGTTGAGGAAATTTTTTGACTCATGCCAAAAAGGGAATTTAATCTGCCAATGACTGTGAACCCATTGGCTTGATGGAAGTGGAGCTTGTGTTAAAAGCTTTGATGTAATGAGTCCCTGGTACAGTCTGGGTTTTGAGCCATCATTTAGCGGTAAAGTGGTTCTGTCTGTAAGCCAAGGGGCATTATGCCTAGGGAGCTGCCTTCCTTAATGAGAAAGCAAAATGACATAGAGGCTGTTGAGAATGGACTTTTCTCCTCTAGTCTTTTTGTGTCTTTAAGTGGCAGGGACTATAAAATTCTGTTCTTGATTCAGAAACCAAGTTCTGAATTTTTAACCTTCTTTTTAATACTTAAGAGAAAGTATCTAGGACAGCCTCAGTGTTTTAAAAAGATGAGACTTCATTATGTTACAGTTTTGTACCTTTCTCTACTAGTATTTTGAGTTTTCAGCATTCTAGAGATTTTTCTCTTTTTTTTAAGAGACAGTCTGTCTCATTCTGTTACTCAGGCTAGAGTGCAGTGTGATCATAACTGATTGCAGCCTCAAACTGCTAGACTCATGTGATCCTCCTGCCTCAGTCTCCCGAGTAGCTGGGATCATAAGCATGTACCACCATCCCCAGCTAACTTTTCTGTGTTTAGTAGAGATGGGGTCTTGCTCTTGCTTAAGTTGGTCTAGAACTCCTAAGCTCAAGTGATCCTCGTGTCTCGGCTTCCCAGAGTGCTAGGTTTACAGGTCTGAGCCACCATGTCCAGCCCAGCTGTATTTTTTTAGAGACAGGGTGTTGCTATGTTTCCCAGGCTGGTCTTGAACTCCTGGCCTCAAGCAGTCCTTCTACCTCAGCCTCCCAAAGTGTTAGAATTACAGGTGTGAGCCACCATACTGGCCTCATAGAGATTTAGAAGCTAAATTCCATTCTAATTATTAGCCCAAGAGCATACTTCTCTTACTTGGGCCTAGCGGAAGGTCCTCTCTTACCAGTTAAAACTCTGCTCTTAACTGATAGCCCAGGATCAGGTTAACACCTATAAAATAGGTGTTAATTAAGATAACTCTATTCATTGAGTTTAGAAAATAGCTGATATGGTTACTTTTTTACTCTTTACCATAATCTTTAAAATGGTCTCCCAGTTTAAGGACTATCTCTGTTTTCAGTAGTTAAGTTGTATCTGAAAACTACAAGAGATCTGTGTCTGTCTGCCATCAAGGAGTACAGTAGTGAGCCCTGACTTCTATCTCTCGACTCCAGTTGCAGCTGGCTCTGGGTAGAGAATTCCTTTCAATAGTGTAACCTAGAAGAAAAGGTGTTTCCACATTCTTCTTTCCTCTGTCTTCTGTAATTTACTAGGTTTCCTTTCCAAAACAATTAAAAAAATTTTTTTTTTTTAATTTTTAGAGATAGGGTCTCACTCTGTCACTCAGGCTGGAATGCAGTTTTTTAATCACAGCTCACTGTGACCTTGAATTCTGGGCTCAAGCAAGCCTCCCGCCTCAGCCTCCCAAGTAGCTGGGACTACAGGTGTGCACCACCATGCCCAGATAATTTTTTAGAAAATTTTTATGTAGATGGGGGTCTCACTGTGTTGTCCAGGCTAGTCTCGAATTCCTGACCTCAAGTGATCCTCCTGCCTTGGCCTCACAAAGTGCTGGGATTACAGGCGTAAGCCACCACACCCAGCCCCCAAATAAAATTATTAAACATTTATTAAAAGGGGGGGTTAAAGGGAGGCCTCATCATTAAAGAAAGAGATACAACAATGACTGGGCCAGTGAGCTGGTCAGCCCTTAAACTAGCTCCCTGAGACACCCCACCCCACCCCCTCACCCCTCACCTTGTCATCTGGGCACCAGGAAAAATCTCATCTTTCCTGCTGCTGCTGCAGTGAGCTGAACCCTGGCCACAGGGACCTGGAGTGCTGCAAGCTGGAGAGACCCCTTTCCAAGCCATTAAAAACAAAGTCACTTGTCAAGATTTCAGGCCTCTCTGGGCATTTTGCAAATGGCATGTGTGGCATTGTTGATATCACAGGGTATGTTTTTGTTTTTCTTCGTTTTATTTTGCTGGTTTAGCCTCAAGCCCAAGGCAGAAGACCTATCTGCATTTGAGCCCTCAAAGTAGGTTGTTGCCAGGTACTCTGTATGTGGTGATGGTAGTGCCTCTGTGATACTAACCACGCATGAGCTTGCTTGTCTCTGTCCTTGGGCCACACTCAGCTCACCCGAGGGCAGGTGGTGCCTGGGTACTGGCCACAGCATGCTTTGAGTCTGAGAGCAAGCGTTGCCTGGTGGGGCCAGACCCACCTCCAGGGCCCCAGAAGGCGGCCTCGTTCTGAAAAGCATGTCATGGGGCTGTAGAACTGGTTGTCCTTCCCATCTTGTGTCACTGTCGGGCTGGGGAAGGTCATGGCTTCTTGTCCAGTCAGGTGTGTCTAAAAGTCCTTTGTGTTGGTGGCGTACTCCTTAGATGAATAACCCTAGCATGGAAATGGGGTAAATTTGGGTGCTTTTAAGACTGATATCTTAAACTCAAGATCAAGACCTTTCATGTGTTGATAATCTCTGAAGACCCACAGTCACACCTGGTGGCTCCTGGTCATGGAATGAAGAGGTCGCCCATGCTGGCTCATTTGCCTTTAGAGCTTCTCCTGTCTGTACACATCCCTCTTCTTTTGAAGTAAAGCAAACACAGAGCACAGGGGTCTGGTATGTGAGTCCTGGACTGTGTGATCCATCATTGCTCGGCTGTCTCTGTCGGCTCCTTCTCAGGGTGGAGTGAACTCGCATTGAGCAGTGCAGTCACGGGCACCTGGGCCAGAGCGGTCAGTGGTGGTTGAGTGCATTAATTGAATGATTGCTGCTTTTCTTCTGCTACTGTCATTATTCTCCTAGCATGCCTAGGCAGTGGAGAGAATTTATTTTGCCCCATGATAAAATGTCATCCTGCCTCTGCTCCTCACCTAACCCATGCCAATGAGCCCAGCGCCATCAGACAGTAGCACAGGACGTGTCCTTTGGAGTCCTCACCGTAGTTTTTGCTACTAGAGTCGAATAAGCTCATTGGAAGTTTCCTGCCAAAAAGAGACCTGGTATAAAATAGATCCCATTTGTGGTTGTTATCTCAGCAAGAGAGGTTATTAAAGTCCTGGATAGATCTTATTATAAGATGGATTTGAGCTGTCAGTGGTTCCAAGAATCCATGTCATGAACCATGATTTGCGTGTGACACTTTTATTTAGTAGGCTTATTTCTTCAACTTTCTCACTCCACAGTGGCATTTGCACCCCGACGCCAAGCAGTGCATGTTCTGAGCAGGGCAATATGGCCAGCATGGGCTTGGGCAGGCCAGGTGGGCCATCGGCTCGAGTAGTGACCCCACAGCACCCCTCTCTTGGTTTACTGAACTTTGTGGTTGCTACAGGGGCAAACAGAAAATCCTGCTTTGTTTTAGTTGGTGCCATTAGATATTCCCTACATGGGACTGTGCTCTTCAACCTCAACATGATTTCATCTTCTTTCTATAATGATGCAGAATGTTTAAATTCTTTCAGGGCCTGAGTTTGACCATCAGTTCTTACTGAGCTGTAGACAAAAGAAGTCTCATTTTTAGTTAAATTTGCACTGCTTCTAAGACACATATGGAAGCATTTATTTATTCACTCATCCTTTTTATGTCTTTTTTTTTTTTGAGATAGAGTCTTGCTTTATTGCCCAGGCTAGAGTGCAGTGGTATCATCATAGCTCACTGCAACCTCCAACTCCTGGGCTCAAGTGATCCCCCTGCATCGGCCTCCCAAGTAGTAGCAACTATAGGTGCATGCTACTATGCCCAGCTACTTTTTTTTTCCCCACTTTTTGTCAAGATGAGGTCTTACTATGTTGCTCATGCTGGTCACAAACTCCTAGCCTCAAGTGATTCTCCTGCTTTGGCCTCCCAAAGTGCTAGCATTACAGGCATGAGCCACTATACCTGGCCCATTCTTTTAATGTCTTGATGTGAGCCTGTTTTGAAAGAAGATCGCCAAGCTCCAATTAATCAAGAATTCTGATTAATCAAGGGTTAATAAAAGCGTAGAATTGGGCTTTCTTTTTTTTTTTTTTTCGAGACAGTCTTGCTCTATTGCCCAGGCTAGAGTGCAGTAGCATCGTCATAGCTCACTACAACCTCCAACTCCTGGGCTCAAGTGATCCTCCTGCCTCAGCCTCCCCAGTAGGTAGGGCTCCAGGCACACACCACCATGCTTGGCTAGTTTTTCTATTTTTTGTAGAGACAGGGTCTTGCAATGTTGCTCAGACTGATCTCGTACCCTTGGCCTCAAGCAGTCCTCCTGCCTCAGCCTCCCAAAGTGCTAGGATTACAGCCATGAGCCATTGTCCCTGGCCTGGACTTGGCTTTTAATATGACAGGAGTTCTCTCAGTATGACTAGATTAAATAGTGGTAGTTTTTGCTGCCCATGAAGTTCAATGCACATTGCATTCTCTAGACTTTGGCTGTCCCTGTGGCTGGTGACCAGAATTGACCAGCCACCTCTCTGAGCTAGGGTGTCTCTGGGGTCATGCCTACTCTAGTCTAGGCGGATGCAAGACTATCTAAAGAGAAGACACGCTTCAGGCTTGGAAGTGTGGGTGTCTAGATGTCGAGGACAAAGTTCTATCTAGAATGGGCATGAGAGTTGCAAAGGCTGGTGGTGAACTGGACAGTTTCCAGTGTCCTAAAAGCTCATTAATCTGGATCTAAAGCAGCCTGCATTGATTTTTGTTTTGTTTTTAATGTTTTTTGATCATAGATTTCTTCAATGAAAGAACATGTCTCTAAACCTACTACTTTCAGTCTTCTTTTGCCTCGCTGAGAGCTCTTGGAGTCTGATGCAGTTTTAACAGTACCCACACGGGCTGTGTAACACTCAGACTAATTCAAGGAGTTTACCCTTAGGTTCCTCATTCCCTTGGGAATGCCGACATGCGTCCATTCTGGTTAACTAAGGTTACCACTGCTCTGCCACTTCCTTTCTCTAGAATTCTGCCTCTCTCTTAGGCTTGTGTTCACCTATCAAAGGTGAATAAAAATAGTCCATACCCCCCACCTCCCAGGATTGTTATGAATATTAAATTGGGGAATGCACATGAAACACTTAATGCATGGTAAGAACTCAGTAAGGGCTTAAAAATATAAAAAGAAGCAAATCTGCTGGGAGTCCAAGGCAAGGACGAAGGCAGGCATCAGGGTGGCACTGCCACATTCGTGCACACAGCTGTGGTGAGCACAGATATTAGTTGTAGTGAGTGCTATGTGGTTGGAAGTGAAAACTTTTAAAAAGCCAGAATTAACTTTGGTTCCTTCTAATATTTGGTTTGAGTTTGCAAGGGCATGTTTTTCTCCTCTTGCTAATCTTAACTCCTTGCATTTCCATTTTCCCCAATTGATCCGTGTAACTGGTTTGGCATTTGCATACAAGTCAGAGCAGCAGGAGCAATCAAAAGCTGCCCTGGGGAACCATGATTCGTTTTATTCTCAGGAGTGACACGTGGTCCTGTGGTCCTGGCGTCTGAGCCTTCTGAATGAGGGGCGTGGGGTGGGTCTGGCAGTCAGGCTGGGGTGGGGGACACACAGGGTGCCATGGGCCTGAGCTTCTTGCCCTGAAAGCCACAGTGCCGATGACAGGAAGGATGGCCCCATGTGACTTAGCTGTGCCACCACCCTTTAGAAACGAAAATATGATCCTGGAATATGCACACTTCAGGGTCTTGCTTTTGTCCCCTGTCAAGGAACCAGGTTCAGTCTCCTGATCCTGAGCTGCTCCGAGTGCCAGCAAACAAAGTCATTGTTTTTTTGTGCCCACAGTCTCCAAGTGAGCACAGAATTTCAAACGAAATTGGCAGATGAGAAATGATGGGATTGGTGGAGGAGCTTAGAAAGCTTATTTCATTAGTAAATGGTTTGAACCGTCAAGGTCCAGCTGTGGCTTCCACTGGTGGAGGAACAGGAACAGAGGAGCCTTGACATTTATTTGAAGCTCTGGCCTCCTCTCTTGAATCAGAAAGACATAAATGTCCAATGTCATCTTCAATGTGTGCGGACTCCCCTTGGAGATGCAGGGCTGGTGAAGTGAAGTAGAACACTTAAAAAACACCCAGGGAAGTGATAAATCACAGGGAGAGATTGCATGTGCGTGAAAGGCGTCTCCCACAATTAAAGCAAGCAGCCAGAGCCTCCCTGGTGACCTCTGTTCTGCATCGCCAGCCTCGAAGGTGGCTGCTAAATAGTTTATGTTTAATATGTAGTTAATACACCCAGCCCTCCTTGTGACCCCAGTGGGCCCCAGAGTGGCTCTGCTTGCTTTAGAAAGTGGGCATTGTCTGTTAGATCATCCTCACCCTGACATAAAAGGCAGCATACTGGCTCCCCAGCTCCAGAACCTTCCCTTTGTTGTTACTGGAACAAGGTAGAGGTGGGAGGGAGGAGGGAAGAAAGAGGAGTGGGGAGTGAGGTGGGGAGCAGGGATCAACAGGGAGCAGTAGCAGCACCAGCTGTCGGTGTTAAGCACGTAGAAGAAATTGTGGTGGCAATCTGAGCTCTTCCTCTCAGCTCTCTAGAAACACATGGAAGGCATTGGAAGCCGAAGGCTGCTCTTAGGAGTGCTCTTCCTGCATGTGACACCTTGGGCTCATCCCTGAAGGCCACTCCTAACACACACAATTTCTAGGTGTCTCGTAACTGTTGAGGACTTACGGTTTTCTTGCTTGTTTCTGGTAGTTCCAGATAGAAGATCCTACCAGCTTCTTTTCCAAAAGACTACAACCCAATCCTCTTTTTGGATGGGAGACTTTACCCAGTCAAGCAGTTGTTCCTTGGGAGGTGTTGGAGAGCCTACAAACCTGCCTTGCCAGCGTAGGATATTTTATGACCATTCGGAAATGCCTGAGGACATTATCGGGCCTTATTTGATGCAGTAAAACATTGCATTTGGCCCCTCGGCACTGAAGATGTGTTTCAGCGCAGCTCTCCTCTGGCACCTGATTTGTTGCTGCAACTGTGAGAGGAAAGAGCAGGATGCAAACTCATTCTGCAGGCTCGACGTTCTGTTCTTACGATCCTTGCCGTGATTTCTCTTTGATATTGGCAATTTGAAAATGACATCAGTCTTTCTGGACCTTTTTCCTAAGGCACTTGCTCCGAGTGCTCAATAGATACCATTTAGCTTCCGCTTGCCTGGTGAGGTGGAGCGGGCTGATGAGTGCATTTGTCAGGTAGAGGAGCAGTAGCAAAGGGGACACGGGCAGACAGGCATCTTTCTGCTGCTCTAGGTCCCTAAGGGATTAAACTCACAGCCCCCCCTGGGTTTTCCCTGGCAGATTTCTCTCAAGAGCAGACGAAGTAGCTAATACCAAATTGGATTTGTTCTTTGGGATGGACTTGGCCTTTCATTCCACCTGTGTGTAGGGATACGTGTGGACAGCCCTCTCCCATGTACATCCTCAGATGGCATTTGGTGCAAGCTGTCACTAGCAAGGCTGCAGAAAAGCGTAATCTGGCCACTTTGCACAGCTACCCCCTTCACTGGCCCCTCCCCCTCGGCTCTACTTGGGAAGGAGGAATGTCTGTCGCACCTCAGACCAAAGATTCCGTTGGAATTTGTTGCTCCTGGCTTTGGCTGTCATCTTCCTGCTCCAGAGTCTTCTTTCTCCCTGTGGATCCTCGTGCCAGAGAATCTGCATGTCCTTTTGTACTCCGCCTCCCCCGAGCCTTCATTTTCAACATGTAGTGGCGGCAAGAGGAAGTATAACATGAGTTTGGGGCTCGCATTTCAATTCTGCTGCATTTTTATGGGACAAGCAGAGACTGAGTGCCTGGAGTTATTAGGTTAGTATCTAAAATGGGTTCAGCACTGTGGGTCCTTTTGTTTAAAATGAATTAGACGCCCCCTCCCACCTTCCTCTCTCCTCCCTGGGGATGAGCGGATTGAGGCGAGGCCCCCAGAGACTAGTTGAAGGAATCCTGGTGCTCTGATTAGTTTTGTTCTCCTGCTTAATTGTGCAGCTTCCTTGCTCTCTGCGCTGTGAGCCGCTGTGAGCCGGAGTGGCTCAGTGTTTCGTCCCCCTCCCCCCGTGCTTGAGGAATGAAATTATCACAATGTGGCCGTGTGAATCAATTTTCTCTCTGTGCTGATGAAAGTGTAATTCATTCTTAATCAAGCAGCCTTGCTGCCGCGGGCTCCATGCTGGAATACGTCTAGTTCCCCTCCCAGCACTTTGGGAAACGATCCCCCAAAAGGACTTTTAGAGGAGAGCCGGGAGGAGAGGCGGCCTTGCAGCACCTCGTGCGGTGGCTCTCCAGCAGGGGGCACTCTCGGGGGTGGCGTTGGAGGAGGCTTTGTAGCTGGGAGCCTTCTGGCGCCGAGCAGGGGAGCCCTTCTGACGGGGCCCTCCAGGCTTGCTGTCTCCAGACCCGGGCCGGCCGTTTCTCATGAGCATCTCACGGGCTGCTGACATCCTGTCGCAGCAGTGAGCTGGAGTGGTTGAGTCTGCATGGTGCATGCCTGGGTGAGGAGAACCGGCTGGGCACCAGGTCCTTCTCCAGGGTGGACAGGAGCCACCCTCCTCTGTCTTTTTAGGAGACAGATGTGTCTCCTGAATCTGAACTTGTTTAGATTGGGTGGATGTGTCCGCTTGTGTCATGCCACACGCCGTTTGGGGAGCATCAGGAGGCCTAGTTCTGCCAAGTGGCTCCCTCTCCTGCAGTCGCCCTTCCACAGAATGGTGGCTGTCACGGGCACCTGGCAGCTAGACGGAGAAGCGGGCAGGAGGAGAGGGACTCTGCCAGGGTCGAGTCCCCGTGCTGGCCAGGAAGCAGGAGCCAAACCCCAACAAGTAGATCAGAGGCCTCAGAAGATAAAAACAAAACCTTGTGGATCTGCGGCAGAGTGAAAAAAAAAGGAAGTTTGTCTCCTCAGAATGGAATTGGATTAGTGACAGACTTGAACAGCCGGTTCAGTCAAGAGAGAACTTAATTCCTCCTGTATTATTCACACGGCTGATTCTAATCAAATGTGAAGAGACAGCTGGAAGAGAGCAGCAGGTCAGCCCCGCGCCTGGTGAGGAGGCTTCGTGTTCCTTTAGTCACCTTTAGGGAACCGGCGGGAGCCCTGGGCCGCAGCCGTTGAGCAGGCCTGTGCTCTCGGCCTTCCCAGAGGCACTGGGCCCGGCTGCCTGAGTCCTGTGGTAGGTCCCGGTTTGGATGCAGTGGGAATTCTGAAGGACAGTGTGGTCACCCTCGTCCACCAGAGCTCTGTCCCCTTGTCCTCAGAAGGATCCAAAGGAGGTAGACCAGGCTTGGCAGCTCCCAGAGTGACATAGCCATTGTCCTCAAGGCCCTGGCTGTGTTAATATACTGCTCCAAGACCCGCTGCAGTTCTGAGACATCTTCCTGCACGGCTCTGGGGATCCGTCCTGGCCGTGTGCATTTGAGGGATCCTCTCCCTCCTGGAGACCCTGCCCCCCAGGCAGGCAAGGCCATATTGCTTCAGTTCTCAACTCACAGTGCGACATGGGACGAGGTGAGGGCATTGGTCAGACCGTCTCCAAGGTACCTCTGGCGCTGGGAAGCGGAAGTGATGCTGGGCCGGGGAGCCAGGCCGGTCGCTGAGCAGAAAGATGGGTCAAACGCTGACATGGTCTGTACACCTGAGGGTGTAAGAGGGTTGCAGGGAAACCAGGAAACTTGTAAGCTGACTTTCGTGAGTTTAAAAAGAAGTCCCGCAGAGGCGGAGTTTATTTTATGAAGGGCTAGCTATGTGCTGTTTCCTGGGAGCCTCGCCTTATCTTTTATGACTACCTTCTGCCTCTAGCTGTGCTGTAAATGTGACTGTCAGCAAGCTTTCTGGAAGTCTCTGCCTGTTCTAGAAGCAGCAGGTGGTGCAGGGTCCCACAGGTGAGGGGAGCCTACCCGCTGGAGCTGTGGGGCAGGAGCGCAGGTGGCAGAGCTCTTTGCAGTGCCCGAGGGCAGCTTCCTGAGCGGCTCTGCAGCCCGAGGGCCAATGGCTCCCTGAGCTGCTACAGGAAGGAAAGAAGCCCAAGTCTCATCTCCTCGCCTGCCTTCCCTGCCTGCTCTCCAGAGTGAGCTGGTGCCCTCCCGCTGGGAGGAGGGCATCTTGGCATCTAAGATAAATGGTGCTGCTGAGGTAGAAGCAGACAGAGGCCAGGGTGGCTGCTGGGAGGGTTCCAGCAGCAGGGAGTGGCCTTGTGCAGTAAACCCTTCTGACTTTGGGGTTCCCTTGCGATTGGAGCTGCCAGGAACGGTACAGAGAGGGTAAAGGGTGCGTGTGGCAACAGCCAGCCCTGCCTGCGGGGCCAGGGCGGTGGTGCCAGGAGGCTCCCAGGCCCTCTGGCAGCAGCCCTCGCTGATCAATGTAGCCAGGTCGTGGCCGCCTCCGTCTCGTGGGTCTGCCTTTCTCTCTAACCACGTCAGTGCCTTCTGGAAGCCTGGCACCCCCTCCTTTTGCCACAGCCACATGTCTGTGGGGCTTTTCTACTTCTGCATGGTCAGCCCATCCAACTTCCTCTGTACTTTTCCGTGGCGCTGAGATAACTCTGGTTCCTGCGAGGTAAGCACCGGCTCAGCCCCGCAGTGCAGCTGGGGTGGGGATCGGGAAGCGTCCCGCCCACCCGGAGAGCAGTTTGCATCCTAACAAGCACATGCTTGAGTAACTGGAGTCTGGTGCTGCCTGCACTGCCAAAACCCTCCCCTGGCACCTTGAGGGGACAGCCAGCATGCTCCTCGGGTAGAGGATCCAGGAATTCTTGCAGCCAACATTGTGCAAATGGGCAGGAGGCTCTCAGAGGCCCCCACAGCCCGGGCTCCCTGCCTGGGGAAGTGGCCAGGCCTCTCAGGGACATTGCTTGCCCTGGCTCAGAAGCCACAGAGGCCAGTGCCACGTGTGACCCTGCCGTCGTCCACACTCCTTCCTAATGGGCACTCTGCTCCCCCAGGATGAGAGGAGCCAGAGCTGGGGGAAGGGAAGAAACGTGACACTGCTATTAGTAATAACAGCTGCTGAGTTCCCACCATGCACCAGGCGTGGGCTGAGTGCTTCACACACGTCCCCAGTGTCTCCGCATGTCACCCTGTGAGGAAGCAGCTGCCATTACCCTGCTTCACGGTGGGGCACTGAGGCCAGAGGGAGTGACCCACCGAGGGCCACACAGCTGGTCACTGGCCCCAGATGGGCCTTCAGTCAGGCTGTCAGTGGTCCCCGTGTCTGACTCGAAGTGGCCGTGGTCAGGGCCCTGTCCCCTGTCTTCTGAGAAGCTGGCCCAAGGTCTTCTCATAAGTGTGAGGAGAGACATCGGGTTTCACACGTTTAGATTTAAGCCCTCTCCCAAGAGGATTTCTGTCTCCATAGTTCTGTAGCAGCTGCAGCTCTTTCCTCTTTTTTCCCCAATCAGCATCCTGGTCCCCATTATCTCAGGGCACAAAGCTCCTGGCACTTGTCCTCCGATTGCATTTAGGAAGAAACCCTCCAAACGCAGCACCCTTCTAGATGGACCTGGCTCAGCAAAGGAGCGCACTCCACCCGCCGTAGAACCGGGCTTTCCGGCAGGCTTCCGAGAGCTCAGACGCCTCCCTACATTCGGCTTGTTAGTCAGGAACTTCAAGGCCAAAAGATTTGGCAGGATGTAAAGTGTTGCTCAAGCTGTCTCGCTCTGAGCACACTAATGCCGCCTGTCTTTTGATGGTGAAGTGGTCGGGGTGGAATCTCCCCTTTGTGGAGCCGCGGACGGCACTGAGGACTTTTCACGTTTAGAGACTGCCAGGGCTTGAGAGGATGGGCCAGACCAACTAGCCCACCCCATGGTTACCAGTAACTCCTGACATGAGGGCTCAGAGAGGTCAAGAGTGTCCACTGAGGCCACACAGCAAGCCTCCCTGCCCCCCGGCTCTCCTGCAGGAAGGGCCAGAGCTAGACATGGAACACAGTCTCGCCCAGGGCGTTGGTTTCAGGAGTAGAGCAGGGAGCAGAGCGATGGGAGAGTGCCTGTGCCAGAAGCTTCTGTTCTGGAAGATGCTGGGAAGTGGCCTATGGAATCAGGGGCTTAGGAGGTTGCAGTTGCCGGGCAGAGCAGGGCAACACCCCTCTCCCATGCCTGCACCCAGCCCTGCTTGGAAAGCCTGTTGCCACCCAGCTCGTGGACAGAAACCCTTTCTCAGCTGTTGGGTCATGGGCTAGTCTGTTTGGGGCCATCTGGGGAACCAGGAGTAGATGGGACAAGCTCGTCCTCATCTGACACAGGCCTGCCTTGCCCGAGGTCATGTCACCTTGCTCAGACATGACCCCAGGACATGAGGACCAAGATGCTTACCCTGCCAGACCAGTGTCACCACAGACAGCACACCACAGGGGCAGCTCAGAGACTTTTGTAGATGGGACTGTGAGAATCTATTAAAATATGCAGGGATCCCCGTCCTATGTGAAAAGGTGCCATTGATGACATGTTGCTGCTGACATGTCTGTCCACCAGCCTTCCCTCCTAGCATGTCCTCATTTGTCACCTCCTAATTTGATTTCCTGGGCAAATCTGGAAATGTATGTGGGATTGACCGACAACTTCATGAACATCTGAACAGTCTTCCCTTCCACTCTCAACCGATGGGACCCGAGTGACAGAGCAGAAATCCAGTCCCCTCTCAGCTTCTTCTCTGCTCTCTTACAGCTCACCTTGCAGAGTGCCAAGTCCCGAGTGGCCTTCTTTGAAGAGCTCTAGCAGGTGACCCAGCCACCCCAGGAGCTGCCACTTCTGCTGCTCCCAGCACCAGCGGGATGGGCCGGACACCGTGGGAACCATCTGTTAGGGGCTGGCCGTGGGCTTCCCTGGGCGCTCCAGAACTTTCCCCAGCTGAGTGGAGAGTCCAGCCTCCTTTATGTGCAATTGCCTTGAACTATGACCCTGCAGAACTTTCTGTCATGGTGTTCTAGTTCTCCTGACCCGAGTCTCTGTCTTCCTTTGTCCGATGTGGGGTCCCAAACAAACCTTGGTCCGAGGCATGCAGCGTGTGTCTTCCTGTCCAGTGCTGGCCTCCACAGCCCATCTGGGAAGTGCGTAGGGGTGAAGCACAGGGGCTCTGGGGGCCAGGAGGCTGGTGCCACCACCCTTACTTCACCCAGGGTTCTAGAACGTCCATCCCCTCCATGGGTGAGGACCTGGCATGCAGCAAAGAAGCGTAGCCCGGCTGAGCCCAGGCCCGGAGCAGCCTGCTTGCCGCACATCATCGGGGAGCTCACCCGCAGCTCCTGACGAGCAGAGTGCTGGGTCCCCGCCAGGCACCCCTCAGGCGGCACTCTGGCTGCCAGCTGGAGGGGACTAGGTAGGGCAGCTGGGCCTGGGAGGGATTTTAGGCCGAAGCTGTGAGGGAGGGCCAGCTGCCAGCCCAGGGCCCAGGAGGTGAGTGGAGCCCCTAGGTACAGCAGCTCGCCCCTCCCCTGCCACCCACACGGGGGGTGGGGGGCTGAGAGGCAGGCGGGGGGCCACAGGGGTCTTTCCATGCCTGCGGGGGCTGGGCACTCCCTGGGTCGTGCTGTCGTCAGAACCTGGCAACCCAGCCCTGACCTCTGAGGCCCCACAGGTACTTCTCTCTGGCCCAGACACCGAGCTCCATGGGCCCATCTCATGGGCCATGCCTGGCCACGTGCCAGCAAGCCCTTCCCAACCCACTGCCATGCCTGGGCCTCATCCCTCCGGAGCCTAGTGGGGTCCCTTTGTGCCCCTCCCAGCACGAGCCTGATGCAGCTGTCCACTCACCCGTGCTTGCACGGGCTGGCACACCACTCCCTCCGTGCCAGGCAGCAACGGGTCACAGAACCACCCTGGGGACTCCCTCCTTGCTCCGGAGCCACCTTCTTGCCCTTCCTTTTCCCCACGGCTGGTGCTGCTGCTCTGGCCACCTGGAGCCCTTTACATCCTTCCAGGCAGGCCATTGTGCACAGCGGGTGCTATGTCTTAATTCGGTGAGAAGACGCTCATTAGCCGAAGACGGATGAGGGCTGGACAGTTCCTGAGGACAGCAGTGGTCGCTGGCAGTTCTGGCTGGCTTTGGAAAACTGAGAAGCTCATAGAGATCCTGACTTTTTCCCACTGTCAGGCTGACCCAG
Source organism: Mirza zaza (assembly GCA_008750895.1). Classification (NCBI taxonomy): domain Eukaryota; kingdom Metazoa; phylum Chordata; class Mammalia; order Primates; family Cheirogaleidae; genus Mirza; species Mirza zaza. Next base: position 41,473 of record VSMD01133308.1, read on the forward strand.
CAGGGTCCTGGGCTGGCTTCTGCTTCTCAGGCCACCTTGCCCTGAGGAAGCCAGCCCTGTGTGTCACCCCAGCCCCTGAGGGCATGCAGGGTGGGACTCTACATCTGAAACCTGAGTGTGGATGGCTGTGGCTGGGAGACTGTCCCTGTGTCTTCCTGGCAGGGAGATGTCCTCAGGAGCTGGAGCCTGAGGCGTTTGTGCAGTGAGGTCTGGCTCGTGTGTGGCTCTGTCTCCTCAGGCCGAAAGCCCATCCCTGAGTGTCCCAGTTACTTTCCTCCTGATCTGTAAATGTATTCTTTAACTATGGCTGCAGGGCTTAGAAGCATGATGGTGGTTTATAGAAACGATGTCAGACTTCGTTTTCTTATTCCTTAACTGCTGTGTGTATTTCCAAAGTCCAGAAATGCCAGGCCCTGTGGCCTCAAGGGAGCTGGCTGCGGCCTGAGCTGTGGCAGGAGCACGGGGCCCTGGGGAGCAGGAAGGGGGTGAGGGAGGCCAGCAAGGCCTGTCAGTCAGCGGCACTCGTCCTCTTGAAGCAAGAGCTAGTGGCACCTCCCTGCAGACGATGAGAGGACTGTGGCCTCAGGAAGGTCTTGAGCCCTAGTAGCAGGAGAAAAAATGAAAAATTTGCTTGGTTTTTTCAGAGACTTGTGCCTGTGGCTGAGGTGACTATGTCCGTTTTAAATGAACGTTTTTAGAGTCCGGGAGCTTGTCACATCAGGAAGCTGTGAAGTCCATTGCGAGCAGCACCCTGGCCACAGTTTTTCATTACGAGCTTCTGAGAGTTTTTGGGTAGAGGTACTGCCGCCCCAAAAGTGTCGGGAAAGGCACTGCCCAGCTTGTGACACTCCATGGGGCTGTGCTGTTGGCCCGTGGCTGTTGGGGACAAACCACCTCGCTTGTCCGGACTGAGGACCCATCTTAGCCCCAGCAGCGCCCTGGCCTGTGGCATTGACTCGCCCGCCAGGCCCTGCTAGACAACACCCCTCGGCATTACATAACTCTTCTTGAGTGACGGTGGCTTGTAATCTTGGGGACAGGTTTCTCTCTCTCCCTTTCTTTTCTTTTTCAAAAGTCTAGAGGCTGACAACCGGGAGGGTGACTAAGTGTTCCTTGCTGACAGGTTGGGGCCCGCGCAGCCCGTGAGGGGCAGTGTTGGCAGGAGACAGCCCTTCCCAGTTGCCTGGGGCCACGGCGGCCCTCCTGGGCTTTCGGGAAGCTCCATCCGTTTTCAAAGCTGCCAGAGATGTCAAAGACACTTCGTCCTGTGGGGCCTGAGTCCCACCTCCTGTCAGGGCCAAACCATGGACCGCTCTTTTCTACCCTGGGGGATGGTTGTAATTTAAATGAGCATTTTAATAAAAATTCTAAGCTGGAAAGAGTTGGTCTCAGGCTTCCTCAGTTCGGTTGTCCCTCAGGACGTGGAGGCGGGCTGGTGTGGGGCCGGCTCTCGTGGTTCTGTGAGGAAACAGGCCCTCGGCCCTCCCTGACCACCTGGGCCCTCTACCGCAGCCCCTTGTGTTGGTGGCAAAAGGATGCTTCCTTCTGTACTGATGACGGCACCCCTAGTGACACCTGTACCTGGGACCCCCCTCCTCCTTCCTGTTGGGCCTTAGGGGGTCCTGGGGGTGGTGAGGGCCCTCCATGGGGTCCCAGTGCCTCCATTTCCCCTCTCCACCTGGTTCCAGACCAGAAAACTAGGGTGCTGGGCTGGGTGCCCTCTCTAGGCATTTCTGCTTCCAAGGGTCCCCATTCTGGGCTCTGGAGGGTGGGGACGTGCAGGGTCCCTGGGCCGGGTGCTGTCAGCAGAGGCACTGAGGCAGAGCTACTGTCACAGGCCTACATGACATTGCACTTGAAGTTGGAAACCATTATTCCAGAGCTTATGTTTCTTGTGTTTTGCTTCTATTTTTTAATCAATAAATCTCCTTTATTATGACCAAAAACTACTATAGGATAACTCTGTCCCAAATCACTGCAGCCTAAAATCAGAGATTGAGATGGCACCACGCAGTCATCAGGATCTGTAAGAGACCTGCCTGCCACACTTGTCAGAATACACTTCAGGTGTCCGTTGTACAAGCCAATAGGGAAGATAGCCCATCAGAATACACAAAAATTTCCCAAAATGTTTGAGTTGAACAACATCACCTGGCATTTTGATATTGAGATCAGCTGAGTTCTTTGCTAGTTTTTGTTGCTTTTTTTTTTTTTTTTAAAGTTTGTGGTGACCCTGCTGTGAACGCCAAGCTGTTGGCTAAACCTCAGTGCTTAATTGTGGCATTTGCAGCTGGTCCCACTGGATCCCTGAGCGGATCATTCTGGCCTGGCTGCATTTGGTCGTCGCCCGAGTGGGGAGTGCCTGGCAGCTGTTCCCCAGGGCCGCCCCCCCCAGCAGCCTTCGCCTGGAGGAGCGGATGAGGAGCCACCCACGTGTACTGAAGAGTTGGCAGCAGGACTCTGGGGGGAAAGGTATTGTGAGAGGATTGCTGCGACTGTGTCTAATCCAATTTCTTGCCCGTCTGGGGAAGAGAAAGTCAAGCCATCGTGTGTTCATCTTCTCCCTCTCAGACAGCCCGGCCAGGAGAGGCTCAGGGCTCCCCCCACCCCCTCCTGGGCCTGCGGGGCTCCCTGGCAGCCTGTCATCACTGCATTACCGCAGGATCCTGCGGCCGGCACAGTCCCAGCTCTGGCCGGGAGACCGTGGCTCCTTCCAGGGAGACAGCTCGGGACCTCTGTGCGGTGACAGGGGCAGCTGGGAGGGGGGTAACCACAGGCCGTTTATCAGCATGGCAAGGACTCGAGCTGACTCAGAGAGGAACCCCCAGAAGTCCCCTCCCGGTTTCCACTTGATGCCCATTTCTCTCCGGAGTGGTGGCCCCAGAATAGCATGTTGTCTCTGAGCCGAAATCAGACATCCGAGGAGCTCGGCAGTGGGAGCAGCAAGAGCCACCTCGCCCTCCGCTGAGCCAAGCACTTGCTCTGGGCCGAGGGCCTGGTGCCCCCAACCCCTCCCCCCACCAGACCTCCTGTCCCCTCTGTAAGGTCACTGGGTGGGGAGACATTGCCAAGATAACAAGGAGAGTGGGAGACAGATATGCTCGGGTTTCTAAGAACCTGGACATACAGCAGTGCTGGTGTAATTTACAAGTAACAGAGAAACAGGAAATTTCTTTACAACCTGGGCAAACAGCGGAGCCCTCCCTGACACGGAACTCAGACAAACCCAGGTTCAAAGCCCTGCTCCGCCACTGACCGGCCACGAAAGCCCAGGCAATTGCCTAGCTTTGGGGTGCTGCAGTTGCTTCATCTGTAAAATGGGAATTTTATAGGGTGTCATGAGGATTACTAAAGCCTGGAAAGCTCTAAGCACCTTTCCTAGAAGTGTGTCACCACTCGGGGTGGATGGCTCTTTTTCTGACTATTTCCCTTGAGGATGGGGCAGGAAGGAACAGAGAAAAGAACAATGGTGACCTAGAGGATGTCACAGCTCGGAAGGACCAGGCCTTCCCCACGTGGGCCCCCCTCACCTCCACCTGCACCCCGAGCTTAATGAACCTGCATCTGGCGTGTTTGTGTCTCTGTGTTTGCCCAGTGCCAGCTGCAAAGCCCAGGAGATGATAGATAACCCCAGCCTGGAGCTGCCTGGGAAGGATGTTCTTGTTTTGTCACATTAATACCCGAGGCTCAGGTCAATAATTTACCGGAGGCTCAGGGTGGGAGAGAACTGGGTGGGCCACACTGGGTTCTGTACTCGGGGCTCTTCCTTGACCCTGTGGGCACCTGGGCTCCAAGAACCCAACTGCAGGTGCCCGGGAGGCACAGCAGTGACCTAATTTTCTCTCATCAGGCACAAGGGAGAAGTCCCCATGGAGCTTTGCCCATTTCCAATATAAATAATGTAATTCTCCCGCCTGCCCGCCCCTGCGGCTTGGGAGGAAGGGGCAGCCTTTGATCTGGAGGAATTAAGTCAGTAAATAAAGGAAAGGAGGCTGCTGAGGTGTCCCGGGCAGGCACCTGCTGTGCCGTTTACCCTGTGAGAGAGGAGTTAAATTCTGATGAATGGAATGGACGGATGGGGACAGTCCAGCCTCGTACCCGGCTTCCCCCGGGTCTCCCTTAAATCTCCCTTTATGCCCAGCTGAGCCTGGGCGGTGCCTCCCTGGGCCCCCTGCCACACACCTGCCACAGCCTAGCCTGTGTGGCGTCTCCTCCCTCGCCAGCAGTGGCCCAGCTCGGGCCCTACGTATTCCAAGGGAGACATGCGGGAGACATGTGAGTGGTCTGGGGCCAGCAGCTTGGCCCCAGAGCCGGGGGCTGGGGAGGAGCTCTGCTCTGGGAGTGAGGGCCAGGCTGGCAGACCCCTGGGACCATCTGTCCCAGCAGAGGGCAGCTTAGGCATCCAGCTGGCCGTGGGCTCTGGTCCCTCCAGCTCTCTGCTTCTGGCTGTGTGGCCTTGAGTAAGTCCCTTTGGCTCTCTGGGCTTTCATGCCTCGGCTGTAGGAGGCCAGTTTTGGACCAGAGAAACTCAGAGGTCCCTTAGGTCCCAGTGCAACAGACTGGCCCCTGTCAAAGCAGTTTCACCTTCAAGGAAGCCAAAAGTGGAGTGATCCCAGGATCCCACTGGGGCAGCCAGGGCCACGGCCAGGAGCGGGCTGGAAGCAGGTGCTTCGCAGGGACAGCCAGCCTGGCCTGTGTTAGGGGTCCCACCTCTCCCCTCCTTTCTCCCCCAGGCTCCTCTGGCACAAATTTGGGAGAGGCTGTTGTGCTGCCAGCGCAGCCGGCCAGTGGGTGGCCAGGCCCAGCTCCTGTCACCTCAGGTAGAGGCTGGGGGTGGCATGAGCCGCCGCACCGCCAGGCCTGCTGTGGCAGTTGCTGTGCCCTGAAACCCACGGGGCCCTCCCTTCCTCGCCCACGCCTACACCCTTCCCCAGCCCTGCCCCCAGGCTCGCTGAGTCCCTGAGTTCCCCAGGCTGAATCTATTAAGTCCTTCATATTAACCAGCAAAGGGGGAAACAGCCCTCTTTCATCTTAACTGGAGTGAATTTGCATTAACACCTGGGGAGTTCTGTTTGCCTTGAGAAAGCACATTGCTATTCTGAGCTGCACACGCTGTGGAGTTAGTCGCAGTATCCTGTTCTTTTATTAATACGGCTTTTCTCTCCTCCCTCCTCTTTTCCCAGGCAAGGGGGAGAGCGGCTGGGGATGCCAGGGCTCCCCATGCCACGCGGGAAGGTCCCCAGAAGTGCCAAGAAGGGGGAGCAGGGAGCAGCTCCCAGGGGGAGCAGGTGTCACCCCGGGAAGGTGGTTTGTGAGGCCGCAGGGGCAGCCCAGACGCAGGGTCCCTCCCTTGCCCACTCCCTGCTGTGGCCAGTCCATGCTGGGCAGTGGCTGGGGGGTCAGCCAGGCAGGGCTCAGGGACGAGAGCCCACCGTGAGGAGCTCCTTAGGCAAGGAGGGAGGGGACGGGGGATGCCAGGGGGCCGGAGCTCAGGGGTGGCTGGTGACAGGGCTTCCTGATTCACTGGCTGCTTTGGACCCTCTGGGACCTTCCGGCAACAGGACTGGCACCAGCCACTCTGATGTCCCGTCCAGGCAGGAGCCATCTACGTGACTTGGGGTGCTCAGATGTGCCCAGGAGATGTTGAGTCTGGGTGTGTGTTGGGCAAACCTTGGTTTTCAGGTCTCAGACCTGGAGGTGGAGGTTCTAGAAAGAACCAGACCTGGAGTGGGTAAGAACCCCTCTCCACCTCGCCCCACCTCCCGCCTCCTGACCATGGAGATAGGGAAGAGGAGGAACACACGGCCGGCAGGAGGGGAGCAGGACAGAGAAGGGGTCCCCCGAGGACTGGAGGGGCCGTCGGCTCCCAGCGCTGCCCAGTTAAGGGTCCGGCACTCTGACCGCAGGGTCGTGGGTCGCACAGATCACAGAGACCCGTGGCTGGCCAGCGCCTGCTGCAGCAAGAGTTTATTAAGCGCGGCTGCCGCGGCGTGGTTATCGCGGTTCCCTGTTAGCTTGTTCTGAGTCAGTTATCAAAGGAGACAGCTCAGGGCTGGGACCGGGGGGGCGATGTGAGCCAGGAGGGGCTGTCACTCAGCTCTGCCTCCACGCGTGGACCCTGTGCCCCTTTCTGGACCTCCGTGAACTGGCGCCCTGTGACGAAAGGGACAGATGTGTCTTTTAGGGGGAATGCTCCTAGCCCTGGGGCTTGGCCATTGTGAGTTGATAGCAGGCAGGGGGCTGGCTGGTGGTTATAAATGTCCCCAAGTGAATGACAGAGTTTCGGCTGTCAGGCACAGCCCCTCCTCGCAGATGGGGGGCCCTAGGCAGGCATCAGCATTCCATGGGCATCCCCAGCCCCTCTGGTGGCCTGCCCGCCCCCACCCACTGCTGGGCCCTTGCCTGGTGCCGTGGCGGCTTTCTCCAGTGACATTTACCAGCTAGGAAGTGGCCACTGAGATGTGAAATCAGTGTGGCCTGGGGCTAGCCCACTTCATTAGAGCCGGCTCAGCTCCACTGGGCAGGTCCCACGGGTGCTCAGGGCCCTTCTCCCAGTCCCCAGCGCCGCCAGGCAGTCAGTCCAGCACCCCAGCCCAGCTCAGGAGACCAGGCCCTCGCAGGCCCTGTCCCCGACCCTGGCATTGACCCCGTGTGCATGGGGTCAGGGCCACAATGTCTCCCGAACGCCTGCTCTGGCCAGGCCCTGAGGAAGAGGAAAATGAGGCCAACAGTGACCTGCACTGGCCTGGCGCGCTTGATCTCTCCCTAATCGTCACTGTGGTCCCTGGAACCCCAGCCTGAGTCCTTCCCATCACGGCACCTGGCTGTAGCCTGCGACCTTCTGAGGGGCTCGGTGGTGGGGACAAGCCCAGGGAGTCTGGCCTGGGCTGGCCAGGGGCGGGGCAGGCACTCGGAGGGGTGTCACAGTCCCGGCCTCCCCCCAGCAGGGGAGGGGCTGGGATGTGGGGTTGGCTCCCTGGGGGAGAGGACACAGCAGGACCCCAGCTGCGGCTCAGGCACCACCTGCCTCCTCCAGCTGGGGCCTCCAAGCAAGTCACTTCAGCCCTTTGAGCTCCAGTTTGCTCAGCTGGGTCACTGATGTCACTTGGGATGACTAAACGAGATAATGCACTTAAAGTGCTTGCACAGCGGCCTGGCACAGGGCTGGCACCCACGATGCCAGGGAGCTCGCGCCACCGGGAGGGATGATATCCGGTAACTGTCGCTTGCCGGGCAGGCCTGATCCACCTGTGACTTCCAGAGTGCCCGGGGCAAGCAGTGGCCTCGGTCTGTTCTTCTGGGTCCCCTGGTGCCCAGCACAGAGCCTGGCACGCAGTAGGTGCTCACTGCACACGTGGGGGTGAACGATGTGTCCGTCTGCCCGTCTGTGGAATGGGCATCTCAGAGCCCGAGGCTCTGACCCCACTGCCTAGGCCCTTGTGTGGTGCAGGTGAAATGACAGCCTGGAAAGCGCTGGTTTTTATAATTAAAATGCTGGGAGGAGGAGGGAGGAGGTGACTTCCCAGCAACTGGGCGTGGGGGCTGGGAGAGTCTGATGCGTGATGTCCCCCCACCCCCGGCCAGCTGGTCAGGCCAGTTGAGCTGTAATCACCGCGGGGCCTGGTCATCACTCAGCCACCCCCTGCCTCTCTGCCGGAGGGGCATCCGTCAAAGTCTCCTTCCCCTGACGGCCCAGACAATTAGGCAGACCTGCCTGAGTCGCGGCCAGCGCGGGCTGGACACGTCCTCCGAGCCGGCCCCCCCTCGCGCCAGGCACGGAGCCCGTCTCTGCAGAGCCTCCTCCCCACGGGGAGGGGACACTGCCGCGTCCCGTTTCCAGATGAGGAAATGGGCTCCCAGAGACTCGCCCAGGTCACACAAGTGAGTCCCGGAGCTGTCCCTCAGATGTTCTCGGGTGGGCCTGGCCCCAGAGCCCCCACTTCGGGCCTCTGCAGCCCCTCTCCAGGCCTCAGTTTCCCCTGTGCTCCAGAAAGGGGCAGCTTTTGGGAGGTTCCACGCTGGGGAGCCTGCTCACCGCCTCCCCGTGTCGCAGGGATAGCATGATGGATGAGGGCCCATCGGGGAGCAGGTGCGACACACCCACACACCCACCGGCCGACCACCGGGTGATGGATCTTTCCCTCCTCCCCCTCCCAGGGGCTCAGCGCCATCTGGTCAGGCGCAGCGCCAGGCTGATGGATGGGCCACCTGCCGGGCCACCCTCAGGGCTGCGCTCCAGGGTCCGCAGGGCATGTCTGCGGCCGCTCATTCAGTCATTCAACAAACACACATTTACCCAGGGCCTACTATGTGCTGGACACAGCAATGAGCAAACCAGACTAGGAAACCAGCCATCACCCTCCATGTGACAAATGTGGCCACAGGGCAAATAGAGGGCGGCTGTGGGAGCCAGAGGAGGTCTCTGAGCAGACTCGAGGGACCACGGCCTGCGCTGGGCGGAGGGAACAGCTTCTACACAGGCCTAGAAGTGAGAAAGGACAAGGCATGTCCACACAGTGGTGACAAGTTCAGGATGGTGGGGACCGGATGGGAACAGGGGCCAGGGGAGGCTGGGGAGTGGGGCGAGGCCAGTTTGGACCCACCCCAGGGTGACAGGGAACCGGGCCAGGTTGGCGCTTCCTGAAGCCCCTGCTGCTGCCCAGCGGGGCGGCCTGCTGAGGGCCGGGGTCTGCGCGCAGCCGGGGGCGATGAGCGGCCCCGCGGGGACGCCTGGAAGCGCAGGGAAGAGGAGGCTGTGAAGGCCTGGAGCTGGCGTGGTCGGTGCCAGGAGCCCCGAGGGTGGCAGTTTTAGTCTCATTTTAAAGGTGAGGAAACTGAGGCTCAGAGATGGGGCAGGACCTGTCCAAGGTCACGCAGGGAGGGACAGGCAGGGCTGGGCTGTGACAGCTCACGGCCCCCAGGCCCCCAGGCCTGAAGAGGCTGGGAGCGTGCAGACACCTGCCACCAGCTCCGGCACCTCCTCATTCAGGGAGGCAGCTGTCCCCTCGCGCTGCCACGGACGGGAGCCAGGAAGAAATATCACATCATTAAAATGACAAATCCCTTCACTAACTGAAGCAGAAGGCCTGCCTCCCTGCCTCGGATTCCTCCAAACGCCTCCTCCCCGCCAGGCTCCCCTCTCCTCCCGGCCTGGCAGGTGGGCAGCCGAGCCCGTCACCCTGTCCCCAAGACAACCTTGGGTCTCCAGCCCTCTGCTTCACAGACGTGGTGTCTGGGCCCTCGAGGCATGACCCAGGGGGTGGGGGCGGGCTCATTCTACAGGGGAGGAAACTGAGGCTTGGGAGGGGACCGTCCAGACAGGCCACCCGCCTCTGCAAAGGTCCTGGCCAGTGGCCCTGAGCAGGGAGCCGCGCCGAGGGACCCCAGAGGACCTGTCAGCCTTTCGATGCCACAGCCCATGCCCTGTCCCTGCTCAGAGGAACAAGTCCACACAAGACTCAACATCCCAGAATGCTACCCCAGCCGGAAACGGCTGCAGAGCTGTCTTTAGGGACACCCCTGCCTCCTACCTTCGTGGGACATTTTCTTGTCTGAGCCCCATCTTGTGAGAACGGGGCAGGGGCCACTCTCCTGAGTTTGCAGGTGCTAACCCAGTGCCTTAGGCAGGCTGTTGCCCTCAGTTTCCCCACCTGACCGTGGGGGCTGCCCCTGTTCCTTTTGACTGAGGCTGTTTGTGCAGGGCTGAAGGGTGTTGGGTGAGCACGTGTCACACATGTACGCACACGTGTGCGATGTGCACCACCAGGTCGTGTGTCCACATGCATTTGCCCCGACTGGACACCTGCTGTGTCCTGGCCCCAGGTCCTTGGGGCCCAAGGGTCAGACCCCTGCATGTGCACGTATACCCTGGCACCCAGTGACCACAAGCACGCGTGCACCGCAGCCAGCCACAGAAGCGCACATCTGCACGGACTGGCCACGTCCCGCCAGACCTGTCTGTGCACATCCGGGTCGCACCCCCCAGCCGCTGGGAGCCACGTGGGGTCTGGGCTCCTCAGGGAGCGCAGCAGGTGAGCAGACAGCAGGAGACGCTGCCCAGCCCCGCTTCCCAGAATGACACCCCTCCTCCGGCTCCCCATCCCTCCTCCAGGCCCAGCTAGCAAGGACACGCCGTCCGCCCGCCCAGTGTCCTGGTCTCCTTGGACGCAGACAGAGCCCACGGAGGTGTCTGGCACATCCTGCCTTGGCCGCAGCAGCTGCACTGGCCCCCCCAGCCCCTTCCCTGTGCCCGCGCTGTCCTGCCTGCCCTTCCCCCTTGCTGGGCAGCCGAGATGGCCGCCAGGCGCCACCCTCCCTCCCGCGCTCAGGGTGGGGTGGGGTCTCCTTGCAGGAGTCACCCCGAGGCGTCTCCCAAGCCCTCCCAGTGCCCTTGGGCAGGGCTTTCCTCTCTCAAGACCTCAGTTTTCCATCTGGAAAACGGGAGGGAGGCTGCACTGAGAATTTTGCAAGGCCCCGTCCACGTCTGGCTAAGGGATTGTCCCAAAAGCAGAGAGAGGAAGGTAGGGAGGCATTAGGCCGGGAGACACGGGCAGGAGGAAGCTGGGTTTGGGGGACAGGTCTGTCAGGGCTGGCGCGCCCCGAGGCTTGGGGCTGTGCTTCTGTTCATCCTCCGGCCTCCAGTGAGTGCTGCGTTGCCATTTTACAGATGAGGAAACTGAGGCCTGGAGAGATGCCGTGCAGGGCCAAGAGCCCCACTCTCCGCACTGCCCCCCACGAAGGGCCTGCGCTTGGGAGCCGTGCCCGGGACGGCTCCGCACTGGCCGTCCTGCCCTCGGTCAGGGAGGTGACGTTCCGGGAAGGGCTCTCTCCAGAGCCAGGCCCTGCCGCGGCTCCTGGCCCTGCGCCTGCCCGGCACTGCCATCCGTCTGCTGTCGCTTCCTGGCAGGCCCCTCGGGCCATACGTCACCTGGCCACGCTGAGGCAGCCGGGCCAGGCAGGTGGGCAGGGTGTTGCTGGGCTGGGGTGCGACCTGCCCTGTGCTGATGGTGGCATCTCAGGCACTGTCCCCTGCCTGTGACCAAGGTCTTCTTGGGCCCCTCCCTGTCAGAGTTAGCACTCCTTGTCAGCAGAGCATGCAGGGGCAGCGGGAGGCCACAGGGCACCTGGCCGAGGGAGAGCAAGTGTGGGTGACAGGTCCGAGGAGGTGGGACGCCGTGGCATTTGGCAGGAGGACAAAGATTTTTATCTCCCAGCCCCTCCTCGCCGAGTAACCTGCTGGTGTCGGTCACCCGGGCGCTGCTTCCCTGAGCTGCTGCTGGGGTGGGGGGGGACGGGGCAGCCACCGGGACGGGACGGCCAGGGGTGTCTTGGCCACCGCTCCTGCCCCCGACCCGTGCGCCTAACCTGCCCCTGCCTCCCAGGGCCGCTCCAGGTCTTCGTTCATCCAACAACTATGTACGAGCACCTGCCATGTGCCACAGCACCAGGGTCGCAGCCCTGAACAAAACCCAGCGGCAGGCAGGAAAGGCAAGTCTGCAGCGTGTCCCTTGAGGCACATGCAAATCAAGACAAGAAAGCAGGGCAAGGGAGAAGAGGCATCGTCATTTCAAAAATATTTTAAGCTTGGGTGGCCGGAGAAGGCCCACTAGGAAGGGGACTTTCGAGTAAAGACCTGCAAGAGTGGGCTGTGAGGAAGGTGGCGGGAGGAAAGCATCCTGGTAGAGGACGCAGCAAGTGCAAAGGCCCTGGGGCCGAGTGTGCCTGGCTCGGCCATGGACAGGCAGGGCAGGGGAGGCAGCTGAGCAGGTGAGTGCGAGGAGATGAGAGCTGAGAGGTGAGGAGGGAGTTGAGGTGAGAGGTGTTTCGAACCCCTGTGGTGACCTTGGCCCTAAGGTGGGAGCCATCGGTGGGCTGGGAGGGGACCATGCGAAGTTTGGAGCAGTGACCGGTGGTGGGTCAGGGGCCCAGTGAGAGGTGCTAGAGGGTCAGTGGGACAGGCCTGGAGGACCACTGGGTGGGGCATGTGACAGAGTCCCTCTGTCCCAGGCCTGTCTGCCTTCCTTCCCTTCTTTCTTTCATTCATTAATCTAGCAAATGTTTGCTGAGTGACAGGCACAGTTCTAGCTTTTTGGATTTTTGGTTTTTCTTTTAAAGAGAAAGAGTTTCTCTCTGTTGCCCTGGCTGGAATGCAATGTGGCATCATCACAGCTCACTGCAGCCTCCAACTCTGGGCCGCAAGTGATCCTCCTGTCTTGGCCTCCCAAAGTGCTGGGGTTACAGATGAGCACCCCGTGCTCATTCTAGCTCATTCTAGCTTTTTGAACACAATCCAAAGGGTGCTCCACCCAGCCGAGCCCAGCACAAGGCACCTCTCGATGTCCGCCCCCTGTGCCTGGGCTGGGGCTGGGCGCTCACGTGCTGCTGAGGCATGCACACGTGTGTGGGGCCGGCGAGCTTGTGCCTCACACGCACATCTGAGAGCAGCTGTGGAGCACCCATGGGATGTCCCCTTCCCCTCCTGGGCCTCAGTTTCCCCATCTGAGAAGTGGTCGGGGGACAGGACTTAAGAACATTTCCTATTCTAAAATGAGGATACTCTGTGGTTACCCAGAGTCCTGGGGTCACCAGTGCCAGGGCACGGGCTGCAGTTCTGCTCGTAAGCCCAAGTGAGCCCAGGGGACACGCGGATGATGACACAGGCAATGGCCAGGCTTGGCGGGGGTCCCTCCCCCCGGATCTGCAGGAGGCTGGTGGATGAGGTTTGGGGTCCCTTTGTGAAGTGCTCCCCAAGGCCTGCTCCTCCCGCCCTGATGGGACCCAGGTCTGGGAGGGTGGTGTGTGGCGCTGCCCTGCCCCCCACTCAGCCTCCCCAGGCTCAATGGTTGCCGAGGTGACCCGGCCACGGCCCAGGAAGGGGCCTGCGCCTGCTCCCTGCCCCTGGCCCCACACAGCCCCCGGCTCACCCCAGACCCCTGCAGCTCCTCTAATTACACAGCCGTAAAGCACAGATCTCTAACGATCCAATTAGTGACGCCGTTACTGCTCTGTCCAGGATTAAAATTACCAATTAAACTGCTGTCGATTTTATCATCACTTAGACTCGACACGACCGGGGCGTTGCAGGCCTCGAGGCCCATTGACAAACCCTTGTCGGGGGGTCGGCCAGGATGTGGGCCCGGCCCGGCCCTGGAGGAAATCCCTCCACCCACCACGCCTGGCGTCCTAGGCCCCCGAACATCAGGGACTCCAAAGGATTATAGCCCAGTTCCCTGCAGAGCTGGTGGGCGTGGTGTGACAGGGCCCCCAAGCCCAGCCCTCCCTGGGCGGTGCCTCCAGGGTGGGCCTGTCCCATGTTCCCTGGCCCGTCCCAGCGCCAGGCTAATCTCAGCAGCTAAGCCCCAGGACAAGTGACGGGGTGCTCCAGTGCTCCCCTGAAAGCCTGGCCCCCATGTCCCCTGCCCACAGGCTCAGGGTGTGAACCTCATAGGACGTCCCCCACTGAGGAGGGAGGTGCCACTCTGATGGGGAATCACAGGTCAGCATTGTCCATCTCGCAGGTGACACGCAGGGGCTCCTGTAGGGGCCCTCAGTGCTTTGTCTCTAAACAGGGGAGATCTTTGAGTACAAAGGCAGAGCCCAGGGACTAGGCGCGTGCTGGCCGCGGCGCCTGGAGGGTGAGCTCCCCGTCCCTGGAGGTATGCAAACAGGCTGCACCCAGGCTGCATGGCGGCAGGTGGAGGCAGCCATCCACGTGCGGGGCAGTGTCGGACTGGGTGGCTTCCACAAAACGAGAGGGGCAGAGGCGGGGCAGGGCAGCGGGAGGGTTTCTGGTCAGCAGGGGACAGGGAAGCAGCCAGGACCTGAGAACCTGGCCCGAGGGTGTGCTAAAGGCTGTCGCCCGTGTTGTCCCGGACCCTGGGCTCAGCACCTCCCTGGACTTGGCCTTTCTGCGCTCACCCTGAGAAGCGGATGCCCTATTCCCAGTAATCAGAGGTCCAGCGGCTTGCCCGGGTCTCTGACCCCAGAGCCACGCTCGCGCCACTGGCAGGGCAGGGCAGGGCGGGTGTCAGGTGAGGCCGCAGAGTGCACCTCGCCGGATCTGCGTGTTCCAGTCCCCAAGCGGCTGCTGGCTGGAGTGGAAGTGTACGCACAGCCCTTTATGTCACACGCAGAGATGCAGGGAGGAGGGGCGCCAGGCCCTGGGCGACTGCAGGGTCCCAGATTCGCCTGCTCCAAGGGCGGCAACACCCTGGCGAGGAGAGGTGACTTTCAAACACTACCCATCACCCTAGGCCGATGCCGGGCCGACGGAGACGGGCCGACTGCAGGGGAGCAGCCGCCCGGGCAGGCCGCTGAGCCGCTCATCAGAGGCAGCAGACTGAGGCAGGGCTCTGGGGCCCCAGAGCAATTAGGAGCTGCCTCGTGCTTCGTCCCCCGCCAGCCGCCACAGCTGTCACTCAGGAAGTGGGCCTGGAGCAAGGGCCAGCCCTGCAGTAGCCGCGGCTCTTCCCGTCTGTCCAGGGTCCTGACCCCTGGCGCAGCCTCCCGGCCAGCAGCCCACCCAGGCCTCGGCGCAGGCTCCCACTTCCTTGGGGGGAGCCACAGAGGACACCAGGGACAGGATGTCCGTGATCTCCTAGGTTGGACATCCTCAAGCTCCTCTCACCTCTGCCCAGACTCAGTTTCCCCCACCAGGCCCTTCCCTTTGAAAGGCTGGTGCTAGCCCTGGCCATCACCCGTGCCCTGAGGGCTGGAAGCTTCTGTCCTCGGAGGCCACATCTGCCTCGCCTGCCAGCTGGACCGGAGCGGCCGGGGCTCAGGGGCTGGAGGGCTGGAGAGGGAGGCTCAGAAGGTCCAGCCTTAGGGACAGCAGCAATAGCCACCCTCGCCTTCATCATCTCAGCAGGTCCTTGCAGCAGGCTGTTGGGGGGGGGGGTGGCAGCATCAAGCCCATTTCACAGCAGAGGAAACTGAGGCCAGGACAGGTGCCACACTGAGAGCACAGAGCTGGTGACAGCGGTCAGGCTTTATCTCGGCCACCTGGGACTCCTACTGCTCTTTAGTAATCACCAATTTCCTTCTCACAGAGCAATAAATTCAAGGTTCTGTCCCCTTTGCCCGACTCCCTCACATGGACTCTGTCCCTTGTTGTCCTGTCCACTCCCGTCACCTTCAGGAGCTGGGCTCCTGAGGGTTCGGAGGCAAGTGGCCAGAGCAGGGCCAGGGTCAGAGCAACGCAGGCCTCTGCACCCCTCCCTGCCCAGTCTGCATCGCGAGTCTATAAATTCCATTATTCATCAAGTGACTTCATGAGTTTGCCCGGACGATGAATATTTTATTCACCTCCAGACACTGTCCCCAGCGGGTCCTTGGAACAATATTGCTCCTCAGCCAAGGAGCAGAGGCCATAGCCTCTGCCTTCCCTCCACACCCTCTCCCACCTCCCTCACCTTCTCTCCCAGAAGGACCCCGGCTCAGACAGGGCTGTGGTCAGTGGTCCCGGCACGACCTTGAACTTGGTGCTTATCCCCTCTTCTCTTTGGTGTCCGCCTCTGGACAATGGGCTCACTGATTGCTGTGGCTGCCTCTCCTTGGGCCCTCCACGGTGTCACCCTCCGCAGCTGGGCCCTGAGCTCTGCCGGGAGCTCTCCCTGGTGCTGAACTGGGTGGTGACAGGGTGCTGGCCTCGGAGGAGAGAGGTCTCCGGCCAGGGGTCTGGGGACCAGGCTGGTCTTGAGAGGAGAGGGCTCCGGTCTCCGGCTCAGTCTCAGGGAGGGGGAGGTCTGGCCTCTGGATGTAGTCGTCCTCACCTCTCTCCCCTTGCGTCCCTGCCACTTGGGGAACCTCCCGGAGTCACAGGTTTCAGTGGGTCGCCTCTCCTGGTGTTTCCAGCCCCGGAGCCAACGATTAGCTGGGAGGTTCGTGGAGATCCCTCTTGGGAGGGCCCCAGGCCCACGCGTCTCCCGGTGGGCGCCCCAGGGAGCGCAGTGTGATGGCAGCAGCACCTTCCCCAGATGGGGGAGCGACAGACATAATTTACACCCTTCGATCATGCCATCTGCTCCCCTGTGACGTACGGAGGAGAGGACAGGGCTGCAATGCCGAAGGCCGGGTGGGCGAGCGGGTGATCATTCATTCATTCATTTTCTCATTCATTCATCTGACAGATGTTCACCCAGCCCCTGCCGCCTTCCCAATCGCAGCCCAGCCCTGGGTCGGGCACAGGAGACCGGGGACACAGACCCAGACGCCACGCTGCAGAGCTAAGCGTGGTCCTTTCATGCTTCGGAGCTTTTGCTCACCCTGGCTCCTGTCCCTAACTTCCCCTGACTTGCAGTAAGAGCTACCACGTCTCCTGCACTAGGCACTTGGTTCGCATGCAGAATCGAATCCTTCATGCCAAGGGCTAGGTGTGTTCCTATAATATTTAACAGATGGGTAAGCTGAGGCTCAGCGAGGTCACACGGAGTTCTGGCTTCTCCATGCAGAACTCCTACTGCTTGTGGTGCCGCATCCTCCTCCACCCCATCTCCAGAGACTTTTCAAGCCTTGCCTCGATGTCCCTCTGTAAACACTGTGCCGCCCCTCACCCCCCAGCCCTGCTGCCCCAGCCTTTTGGTGGCTATCGTGAGCTGCAGCCTTGGCCCTCGTCCTCTGACTCCTGGCCTGGGGTGCAAGGCCTGGCACCCATGGGTCGCCAGTGAACCTCAGTACTTAGGGATGGTGGCCCCAGGAGGTCGATGGCGGTTCCCAGAGGCCGCAGGATTCCTGCTGAGCCTGGAAGGTCAGCATGGCCCAGGTCCTGCCCCCAGCTGTGCCTCAGATGGCCAACCTGGTCCCTTCAGCTCTCTGAGCAGGACCGTCCTCATCTATAAATTGGAACCAGACAGCACTCCGCTCCGAGGTGTGGCGGGGGACTCAGCAGGTCACAAGCACAGCCCACGCATGGCCCGTGTACTCACCCAGCAGACTTAGAAGGGGAGCAGGTGCAGCTGTGGCACAGGGCACTGAGGTGCCATGGGCTGTGGCTTTGCACCAGGGGAGAGGACAGGGATTGCTCTGAGTCACCGGGGGCCTGGGGTGACAGCAATGGGCCAAGCAGTAGGGTGCACATGAACTTGGGGCTATAGTCCCCAGTGGGCCCTGTCCCTTTGGCCTGGAGGGAGCCTACCTCGGGGAACGCGTTAGTCACAGGCCACAGACCCAGGCCCAGGTTCCAGAGGAGGCCATGTCTCCGTGGACCCCCACAAGCGGACGCACGGCGCCTGGCCACACGAGGCAGGCTCCCTGGCTTTTGCTTGGTTTACTCAGGGACCGTTTCTACCCCTTCCTGGGCAGCAAGACCCGGAACCGCCCCTGCACGGGTGAGCGCCAACACGCTCTGCAGCAGCCGCAGTTCCCAGCCAGCCCCGCAGCAGGCTCCAGCCGGGGTCCTGATCCAGAGCCGCCTGGCCCGGGGCCTGCGCGGCCCAAACACGCGGTAAACGCCGCTGTGGCTCCCGTGCTCGATCAATACTCAAAGCTATAATTATTATTAATCCCTCTTCCTCTGGGGGGATTTTCATGCTAATAGGAAACGCCGGAGAGATGCGGAAGGCGCTGCCAGGCACCTTTCATTTGCTACATCGCATCTTCCCTACTGCTGCCTGGGACCCGGCACTGCCACCCTCGCTTCCCGGGTGGGGAAACCGAGGCCTTGGAAGGTTAAGGGACACGACGACAGTCCCACAGTGAGGAGGTGATAGATGCAGGAGCTGGCCTCTTCTTCCTCATGTCTCTGCTCCATCAAAACCCTGAGGGGGCTCAGAGCCTTCAGCCCTAATGGTGGCATCGAAGACAACCGGACAGGGGCCGAGGGGAGCTTTGGGGCGGGGAGCTTTGGGGCAGGGCTTTTCTGGGGCCCCACACCCCCCAGCTCCAGGTCCTAACGGGCAGCCAGCTGGCCCACAGAGGCCTGGGGACGCAGATGGACAGACGGCTGGGGTTGTGGCTGCTGCTGGGAGCTCCCCCCGGAGCAGTGCCCAATGTGCTGGGCGCAGGCCTGGCCCAGCCCAGCGGCGCCGGGCATCTCTCACCAAGCCCCGTCTCTCCAGCCCCCAAGACAGGGCTGTGATTAATCAGTGACAAAAGCAGAAATAAGCAGAAAAATGTAATCAGCTTGGAAAGGGCAGGGCCGGGCAGGGCTGTGACAATCAGCTTTCCTGCTGGGGCCTTTGGCTGATTGGACCAAAGGCGCAGGGAGGCAGTTCTGATGGGGGCTTTAGGGGTGGTAACCAGAGCTGGGGCTGTGTCCAGGACAGAAGGTCACCCTCCCCCATGAACATCCACACACATCTGTGCACACGCACCCACGCCACTCCCAGCCCCAGGCCTAGCACACCTCCTCATGCCCTGGCACACACAGGTGGCCACGAACACTCTGGACACTCATTCCTCTACATGTGGACTCAAACACATGTGCACACACCCGGTGGCACATATACGCCCTCCTGGATGACAGACACCACATGCACATGCTGCTCCTTCAAACACTTCCCTGCACACCACGCACACAAAGCCCCGCACATGCACTAAGACCTGCAGCCACATGAACCGCAGGTCTTCATGCCACAGGCAGCTGGCCTTGCGTCTGCCCCTCACTGTCCCGGGGGCCATGGGACAGGCCCTGGCTCTCTCTATGCAGGCTGAGTGGTAGGCAGGATCCCAAACTGGGGCCCTGCTGTGGGCGGCAAGGTCAGCTGCGGGAGTCAGCCACCGGGCAGGAAAGCCTGCTCCAAACCTAAACCCAGCACCTGCCTGCTGCCCCTGCCCATGACCTTGGTCAACGTCCTTCTCTCTCAGCCTCAGTTTCCCCACCTTGGAGCAGCTCCTGGCACCAAAACGGTGATTCTTCTGGAAGACCCAGTCGCCTGGGGCGGACCTCACCTGTCTGGGTCTGGGGTGGTCAGTTGCCAGCTCTCCACTCCCGGTGGGGGAGGTGGGGGAGGTGAGCCAAAGGGCAGAGAGAAGGGCCCCACCCCCACCCACCCCCGCCCTGGTCCTGGTGGCCGCAGACTTGGGATAGGGGGAGACAGTGATCCGAAGGAAACGCAGGGAAAAGGGGGACCGAGCGCAGAGAAGAAGGAGCCCCGGCGGGTTTGGGGCGGCCGCTGGGGCCGGCGGCGCGAAGGGGCGGGCGGGGGCAGCGCGAGGGGGCGGGCGGCGGCGGGAGGCGGGGAGCGCAGCCGGCGCGGCACAGAGCGAGCGAGCGAGCGCGAGCAGGCGACGCGGCGAGAGTCGGAGCGGCGGCCCGGGCGGCCGCGCCGGCGAGCGGACGAGCGGGCGGCGAGCGGCGCGGAGCGCGCGGGGCACCGAGGAGCGGGCGCGGCGGGCACCTAGCGCGGCGGCCGGAGCGGAGAGGCCCGAGCGGCGCCGCCCCCGGCGTCCCTGCGGGGCCCCGGCCGGGAGCCCGACGAGGGAGGGGGCGGCATGGCCCGGCGGCCCGGGGCGCGGGGGCGCTAGGCTCCCGGTGGGGCGCCCCCCGCCCGGCCGCCGCCGCCCTCCGCAGCCGCGCGCCCTGCCCGCTCCAGCCGCCCCCGGGGCCGCCGGCGGCCCATGAGCCCGGGCCTCAAAGTTTGCGGCGGGCGGGCGGGCGCGGAGCCTCCAAGATGCCGTTCCACCCGGTGACGGCGGCGTTGATGTACCGGGGCATCTACACCGTGCCCAACCTGCTGTCGGAGCAGCGTCCCGTGGACATCCCCGAGGACGAACTGGAGGGTGAGTGCCCCGCCGGGACCCCCGCCCGCCGGCCCTCCTACCTGTGCGCCCAGGTGAAGCGCGGCTGGGGCGCAGCGGGCGGGGGGCTGTCGCAGGTGCCGCTGCCAGGTGGGCGCCCCAGCGAGCAGCTGCGGGGGGCGGCAGGACCCGCCTGCACCACTGGGCTCCGCACTGGGGGTTCCCGAGGCGGAGGGGCGGCCCAGACCCTGGCCGCGTGCCCCCAGCGCTGCGGAAACTTGCCGGCCCCGCAGCGGGGTCACGGGGCCGCGCAGCCCGCGGTGACGGTGCCGCAACGCAGCGGACTCTGGTGGGGTCCGAGCTGCGCCCCCCGTGCGGGCCCGGCCGGAGCACCCGCATCCTGATCCCCTCCGCGGCGTCCGCCCGTGGCTCTGTGCTCCAATTGACATTCCGCTCGTGTCGCTTTAAAAATCCAATCTACTCGGGCAGCTGGAGAAGGGGAGAGGGCGACTGCCCTGCTCTTGCCTGCTGCGGGCCGCCCCATCCCCACCTGCGGCTGTAGCCCCTTCCCCGCAGGGCTGCGGGACCCCCAGCCGGGCCACCGGCAAGGCGGCCCGGGAGGCGGTGGCGACAACAAGTGGCCGGATTGGGCGGCTTGGTCGCGATAGCCCAGCTGGAAAGGGAAAGGCAGAGAGGCCGGGACCCCAACCTACCCCAGGACCTCCGCCTCTCAGACTCGAACGGGACGCAGGCAGTTGGCTAGGCGAGATCGGAGCAGAGAGCAGGGCTGGGGTCCCCAGGCAGAGTGTCCTGGGGAGCAGTGAGCCCCCTGGGGCCTGCCCAGCTCGTTCCCTGCCGGGCTGTAGGGAGGTGCTCAGGCTCCCCCCCACCTCCTGGGGCCCCATATGGCGTGGAGTAGGGGGCTCTGGCCTCCTGGGATCTGCTGGTCTGCTGTGGGGGAGGGGCTGCCACCCAGAGGTTGGGGCTCTTTCTGGGTCCCTTGGGTCCTGGGATCTCTGAGATCTGGGGGCTCACTGGGGCTATGGGGGTGCAGGTGCGAGCAGCGCAGTCAGGGATGATGGTGGGAGCCCCAGGGAAGCCATGGCGGGAGGTCCTCCTTCCTCCATCCCAGGCCCAGGTGGGGCAGATCTTGGGGGAGTCAGGCTGGGCCAGGGGTAGATCCAGAGAGAGGAGGCCACCACCACGCTCACTGCACCACAGGCCACGAGCCACCTACTCCTCACCCGCTGCCCCCGCAAACCCTCAGATGCCGGCAGAGCCGCAGAGCCGGGGTCTGGGGTGTGCTGCCCGCAGGATGGAGACAAGAGTGCCGTTTCCCCTCACCTGACCTCGCTGTTCACCCCCAAAGCCCAGGGTCCAGAGCCTCGTCCGGGGCCTGGGAGAAGGAGGGGTCTGATGGGGGCCCAGAAGGCAGGGATGGGGCACAGGCCATCTCTTCCCCACTTTCCTCCCCTGTGCCCTGGACACTCCAAACCTCCCGCCAGGTTCCCCCTCGTCCATCGCTTCCTCCTGGCCACTTGGACACGGGTCAGCATGTCTCCCAGACCCCAGTTCATTCCCTCCCCTTGCTTCCTGCATCCCCGCCATGACTGTGCTCCCCCAGCCTCGCTGGCTCCTGTCTCTCCAGCTCCCCCAGTCCTGGCATGCACCCCCCAAGGAAGGGGAGAAGCTAGGAAGGCCGGGTGCAGGGGTGAGGGGCACAGGGTGGGCAGTGCAGGGCAGAGGCCGCAGGCTCCTCTTGGGCAGCCCAGCCGACGTGCTGGCAGGAGCCCAGCGGCGTTAGTCACCAGCCACACCACATGCACTCCCCGCCTCCCTCCTGTCCCCTTCTCCTGGGCCCTGGGGAGCAGAGGGGCCCTGACGCAGGGGCATGTGAAGGGCAGGGCCCTGCCTGGGGCAGGTCGATGGGGGCTGTGGCCAGTGGACAGCTCTAGAGGAAGGCAAGAAGTCCTCCATGATGGACCCTCTTCTTGGCTGTGCACACCCCAAAAGCCCTCTGCAGGCCCCAGGCCCCTTGCAGTGGCTCCTGAATGCTAGGGCCAGGTGGAGAGAGTGGCTGTCCCTAGCACAGATCCCACCCCCACCTCCCCTCTCTAGTGTCCGAGGAGTGCCCCTGCTCCCGACAGTCTGGGTGAGACCAGGCCCTCTGCTGGGAGGACGCCATCAGCCAGGGAGCCAAATGTGCTGGGCAGAGGGAGCTGGGCAGCTGGGGACGAAATGCTGCAGACAGTAGTGGCTGCCGCAGGAACCCAGGGGCGGTCAGTCTGGTGGGGGGAGGACCCTCCAGGGAGGTGGGGAGTGCAGTCAAGTTGAGGGCTTCTGGTCTAGGCAGCATGGGGTTCAAGTCCCTGCACTCTGGGCTCATGGAGTGACCTTGGGCAATCACGTGCCTCTCTGAGCCTCGGTTTCCCCACATGTAAAGGGGGTTGGGGACAGAAGACGCAGTGGAAGTACTCAGCATAGGGCCCGGCAGCGGGGCAGGGACCCGGGGCCGGGTGGAAAAGGCCTGGCGGAGGCACCTGTGGCCCTGGGGAGCGGCGGATGGCAGTTGGTAGGGTAGGGAGGTGGCCGGGCAGAGCTGGCCTCAGGCCCACCCAGGCCCTGGGAGGGAGAGGCATGGGCTGTCCTGGATTACGGCTGGGACAAAGCCCCTCCCCACACGCACGCGCAGCAGAGTCCTGCAGGGCACCGAGGCTGGTCCCAGCAGCCTCAGTGGGACTTGAGCACTTGAGGGTGGAACGGGAGTGGCTGTAAGCCTTAGCCCTCTGGCCAGAGAGGAGGAGGGAGTCAGACAGGCAGACAGCCACCAGGGGAGGGCTCTGGGCTTGACACTTGGCCTGCGCAGGCACACGGTGGGGCCCGAGTTCAGACTGGCCGAATGGGGCCTTTTGGGACAGGGGAGGCCTGAGAGTCCCCTTTGCTGCCTCTCGTCCCTGCAAGCCGAGCAGCCGCCTCTGCACAGGCCAAAC
This sequence comes from Mirza zaza, assembly GCA_008750895.1. NCBI lineage: Eukaryota > Metazoa > Chordata > Mammalia > Primates > Cheirogaleidae > Mirza > Mirza zaza. Next base: position 64,137 of record VSMD01133308.1, read on the forward strand.
ACTCAGGGAGGCTGGACTAGTGGGGCATGGGGCCAACGCCGCGGAGAGTGGCAGCCACTGCGGAGGACGGACACTGCCCCCTCCTGTGGCCTCCGGCCAGTGCCTCCCTCCCCCCGGACTCCGGCTCTCTGACGGAGTGCTGGCGTCCCTTGGGGCTGGCTGGGGACTCAGGCCCTGATGAAGCTCCGCAGGTTGGGGGAGAGGAGTGGGGGTTGTTAGGCTGGAGGCAGCAGGTGGGGACAGCATCAGTCTGGAAACCTGGTGGCCCTGCCAGCCCATTCCCGGGCCTCCCGGGGGCAGGAAAGAAGCAAGGCTTTCGGGGAAATGCACTCAGCTGTCATGCGCTGATGGCACAGCAGAGACAGGGAGCTGTGACACCCACCCACTCAGGGAGGCCCCTGCAGAGGCTGGGCCTCGGCCACAGTGCAGGGCCCCTCGTCCCCATTTCACAGTTGAGGCCCCTGAGGCTGGGAGAGGGCCGTGCCATGCCCAAGTCCCTCGGCTGCTAAGTGGCAGAGCCAGAGTGCAAGAACCGGCCTCCGGTCCCGACACTAGCCAACAGGAAGGCTGGCCTGGTGTCCCGAGTTCACGCGGTCCTCCCTCACCCTCCGGCTCTGCCATCCGGGACACTGATTTATAGTGGCCGCCTCTGAGTCAGGCCCAGCCAAACACATGCTTCATTTTCCTGCTTAATCATCCGGTAGCCCCTTTGTACAGGTGAGCACATACCTGCCCAAGGTCACCCAGCCCGGACGTAGGAGAGCTGGGATTTGACCCCGGGTCTCTGCAACTTCAGCTGCCTCCATGGCTGAGAGGGTGGGGCCTGAACTTGGCCTCCAGGGGCCGGTGGGCACCGGCTGGGGCTGGGGCAGGGCTCCGAGCACGGGCAAGGACAGAAAGCAGGACTTTGTGGTGTGAGCTGGGTGTGCCAAGGAGGGTGGTTGAAGGGACGGCTGGACGGGTTGGTGACAGTCTATGGATTTACCTAGTGGCCTGGGAGGTTAGCCTTGCCCGAGAAATGGCTGCGGGGCCCACGGGGCTGACTCAGGGCCTGTCGCCAGCCCACATACCTTGAGATTCACCTGCCCTCCCCTCCAGCCCCATGCGTTTCCTCGGGGCCTCCAGCAAAGAGCCCTGGGCTCTGGGAGCCACACGTGGCCACTGCCAGGGTGGGGGTAGCCTGGACCTCGGCTCATGGCAGGGGAGGGGCGGCTTCACTGCATCCCCACTGTGCGTCCGGGGCTCTGCCGTCCGCCCTGCGGTCTCCCAGTGGGCCTCGACCGGGGAAGCCAAGGGCTCGGAGAGGTGCAGCCTGGCCCGGGTCCCCTGGCCCCGAACAGCCCCTGGCCCAGAGGTCCAAGGACGTCCCCACAAAATTCAGCTTGATTCCCCTCTTCTGGGGGTGGCCCTTAGAGTAGGTGGGGGTAGGTACTCAGGGCCTGGACAAGGGGACAAGCAGCCTCCCCTCATGCGTCTTGGCCGCCAGGGAAGGAGAAAGCAGACGGGACAGTTAGTGGACTCGGAGTGGCAGCCTCACGTCCAGTGGTGCGTGCTCTGTGTGCTCCAGATGGCCGGGTTCCCCAGATTGGTCATTCATTCCTCTCATCATTCATTCAGCAAATGTTCATGCTTGAATGACAGGCCCTGTTCTAGCCAGCAGGGACACGACTGAGAACAAGACCGACCCCTCCCTGCTATCTTGGCCCTCGTGGTTCACAGTTCAGTGTGCTCAGTGCAGGGACTGGGGAGAGCAGGGTGTGCAGGGCCAGAGGAGGGCCAGAGTCAACGGGGGCAGAGGGGACTCTGGGGAGAAAGTGCCATCCAAGCCGAGACCCCAGGTGGCATCAGAGGTCGCTGTGGCGACGGGAAGGGCATTCCAGGTGAAATAAGTCACGTGTTCGAAGGCCTGGAGGTAGAGTAGGCCTGGTGCCACCAGGACCCAAGCCCTCAGGCTGGAGCTGAGGACACCTGGAGTGGGCAGAGCCTGCGGCTGGGCCAGGAGAGCAGCAGCGCTGGCCAGAAACCCGAGTGATGCCTTTGTCTCCACCCAGAGACTCCCAGGTGTCTGGAGTCCCCTCAACAGCCTTCATGGCTGCTGCCCTTTGCTTACACACCTTCGACGATGGGGAGCTCACCACCTCGTCCCCATGGAAGCTCTAGGTGGGAGTTAGCCGGGAGTTCCCAGAGTCCAGGCTTTGCGGAAACCCCTGGTCCTGGCCCAGACCTCCCAGCCCAGCTGTCTCCCTGGCCCTGGGGCCGCTGTTTAGGACCAGGTTCTCAGGTCCCACCCGGATGGATGGGGGGAAGTCCAGAGTCAGAGGCTCTGGGGGTCCAGGTGACTTAGGTGCAGCCCATGGTTGGTCTGTCTTGGCCCACAGGTGAGCCAGTCTGACCTGTAGGGTTTCGGCTTGGATGGCACTTTCTCCCCAGAGTCCCCTCTGCCCCCGTTGACTCTGGCCCTCCTCTGGCCCTGCACACCCTGCTCTCCCCAGTCCCTGCACTGAGCCTTCGGTGTAGACACCACATGGGAAGAGCCTCATGAGGGCAGGGGCTTGGCCCAAGCCACCTTGCTGTGTGACCTAGAACACATGGCCATCCTCTCTGGGCCACGGCCTCTAGTCTCTGGCAGGGCTAACAGGTTAGGCTGGGCTCTCCTGCCCCCCGCCCCCAGACCAGGAAATAACTCCAAGGTGCAGGATCAGGGTTCACAGATCCCCTAAGGCGAGGCCTGGACCAGCAGAAATAGCCCTGGTCCCACATGGACTCTGGTGGCTGCCTGGCCTTGCTGGGCCTCAGTTTCTGGGTCTGCAACATGGGACACCTCATCTGTCGCTGCTTCTACACACGCACACACACACGCACACACACACTCTCACACCCACGTGCACACAGGGAGCCCCACACTGCCTGCCGCAGTCCCGCACTGGGGAGCAGCCAAGCAAAGGCCAGGAGGATGGCACGAGGAGGGGGAAGGAGACCACCCCCCCACCCCCCCACCCCCCCGGGGACTAAAGCATGTGGATTGAGATTCTCCCTGTCCCGAAGGGCCGATGCTCTTTGAGGCTCTGCTGATTAAGGGACCGCACCAGAGAGACACAGCAGAGCAAAGGTGGAGGTTAGGACCCCTTGGCAGTCTGTGGCAGTCTTTGGTAAAACCCTGTCTTCTTGTATTATTCTGCCTATTTTGCTGTGGGTAAACTGAGGCTGGCCCAAGATCATGCATTGGGTTGCTCATTCTCAGGCTTCCAGCCCAGTGCATTGCTCCCCACTCCCAAGTCACCCAGGTCCCCAGGCCGTCTCCCCCTCTGTACAGTGGGGGGTGGCCCCGCATCTGTCTTGGCCTGGCCCTGGAGGAGCCCCCGCCATCCCTCCTGCTTCCCCCCAGCCGAGGCGCCCTTTAGTCGGCAGCTGCTGCTGCCTCCTGTGGCTGCCTGAGCGAGCATTGGCCTGTGTCAAGGAGCTGAGCCCAAGGAAGTACCGCTGGGGTGGGGACTGGGGGCTGGCAGGAGTGGGGACAGGCGGGAAGCCTTCCAGGGCCAGTGTCCTCCGCCGCACGTGGTCCCCACCACACGGGGTCGCCACGCACACGCGAGGAGAGGCTGCCCCAGCCCCGCACACTCAGACCAGACCCCAGGGGTCACTGCTGTGGCCCCGCCCACCTTGGCTGCCCTGTGCAGCCCGCCCTGAGGTCCCCAAGTGAGCCCCATTAGCGCACTCTGGGGCCACCCCCAGATCTGCAGGCTGTGGGCCGGGTCCTCAGCTCTGTGCTCAGGCTGTGGTTCGGCGATCCTGGGATCTGGGAAGGGGGTGTTGGGGACAAGCCTGAAGTCCCAGCCTGCTCTGCTCCCCCCACAGAGATCCGTGAGGCCTTCAAGGTGTTCGACCGTGACGGCAATGGCTTCATCTCCAAGCAGGAGCTGGGCACGGCCATGCGCTCCCTGGGCTACATGCCCAACGAGGTAGAGCTGGAGGTCATCATCCAACGGCTGGACATGGATGGTGAGCAGCGTCCTGCCTCAGCTTCCTCAGCTGTCACCCACGCCACTGAGACTGAGCCCACCCTAGGCCTCTCGATCCCCCGACTTGGAGCCACCCCAAAGCCCATGGCGCGTCACAGCCAGATCTGGTCCCGTTTCTCAGTCTGGAGAATGGAGGCCAGAGAGGTTGTGACAGTCCCAGCCACACACAGGGGTCTGAGACTGTTCCTGTCTGTATTCTGAGCAATTTTAAAGTACAGAAAAGTAGAAGGGGTATAATAAATAGCCCAGGTCCCACAGCCCAGAATGAAATCATTACTCTAGCTGTACTGGCCACCTGGCATTTTATTAAGGAAGAATTCCTAGGAAGGGCCAGTCACGCCAGTCCCCACTTCATCCCACCTGTGGCCTCCTCCTCTCCAGGCAGAGAGCAGATGACAGCCTGGCCTGGTCGCCTCTATCCTGAGCTTCATTCGCTGTCGTACGGTGGAGAGTGTCAGGCCCCCCACCCGCCCAGGAGATGGGGAGGGTTCTGCCTTCCCTGGGGGCCTCATCACACTTGGTGGCTTCAGCAAAGCCCAGAGGCTGGCACATGTTAGATGGCCCTGAAATTGACTCAAGGCTCAGAGAAGACGGGCACCTGCCTGAGGTCACTGATGGGCTCAAGGTGGGTCCGGGGCTGCCCA
>VSMD01133314.1:0-50174 GCA_008750895.1 Mirza zaza
CTCCCTCCCTCCCTCCTTCCTTCCTTCCTTCCTTCCTTCCTTCCTTCCTTCCTTCCTTCCTTCCTTCCTTCCTTCCTTCCTTCCTTCCTTCCTTCCTTCCTTTCGCTGTAAGTACAAAGCATTGCTCTGAATGTCTTTTCAAACTTTGGAAACAATGTTCTAAGGCACAGAAATTTTCTACAATAGTGAAGCCTGGAAAGGATCTGTAGCTATAATTTATCAATAAGACAGTCGCTGACAAAAAAACCAGTTAGAGTTTTTATAGAGAGCTCTGTATATAAAAAATGGATTGGAAAGGAATGGAAAGATGCTAAAACACAGAGAAAATTAAGCACATAAAGTTCAAATCTATATGCTATAGTTGAAATTTAAAATAAAATTTGACTGACAATTATATTCCTATTCTGAATATAGATTTAAAAAGGTACAAAGACATAAGTGACCTTTTTAAAGCAATTTGTAAAATGAACTGTGAACTAGCTCTTCTCTTCTCTGCCATGAGAAAGCTCCCTTGCCACACATTAAATTGCAGTGGCTAAAAAGGTTAAATAAAATTAGTAAAATGCTTCACTTTGAATTTTTAATTACACCATACCCAAAAGCTCAAGCTTGATTCATGTGCTATTCTCTCACCAACCTTTCTTTTACATCATATTCAACTTTTCTTTATAATAACTGAATTCTACAGGAAATGCTCTGAAATTTTTCAACTAAACTGTGTAGGCAGAGCCCACATTACACAAAAGAAAACTTGTAAAACACTGATCATTTGGGAATCTCTGCTCAAAGAAAGCATAGAGATGGATCTCTCATTAGGCTATACATTTTTCTTTTCTAAACGAAAAAGCAATTTTTAACAATTATATTGCTTATTTTGATCAGAAAAATTAAAGTTAAATAACATTAAAGGCTTTTATAAAAAATGTGCATACTATCCTTTATGACATGGAGTCAATACCCATTTTCTGACCTCCAGAATTCTAAAGGCATGGCTTAGCTTATTTCCTAGTTATGAGACTGTGTAAGGTAATAAATTTGAGTTAAGGTACCAAACTTGTGGTAATTTGTTAAAGCAACAGTAGTAAACAAATACATTGTGTATTGCATTTTACCGTAATGATTCTACATGTAGATTTATTTTTATGTTATGTAATGTTCACATCTTTATTCAACACTACAACACGCTCTGGTGTTACTTCTAATAATGCTTTTTGCACTCTCAACGCTCCATGTCACATAAATATTCTTTAATTTTGTTTCATGGATTTTCTTCTTTTGTCTGCATTTTCTTTTTTATGTTTGAATTCTATATTATTTTTTAGTTAGTTAATTTTCTACACAATTGTGTCTAGGTTTTACTCTATTGGGAATACATTTTCCTTTATTTCAGGTGTAAATATAAATGTGTATACATACATACATATATATATATATATACACAATTTTATATAAATGAATGACCACTATCATATTATATAATAGATATTCTTGATCCCTTTAAGACAGCTTTGTTATATTTTATTTTACTTTGCCTTTTTACTTGCCTCCCAACCCTCCCTGGCTTTACTCCAACTGTGGCTACCTATGATCCTCCCCTACTCTAAAGCCCTGGTAACCCAATAACAATCTAAAATGCATCCTTTTATATTTATCTCATGCTAATATTATCATATACAAACAAAAACACAATCTTACAAGAGATATAGCCTTCCTATCAATATTTTATATAATTTTTTTTGTATTCTGTATCTTGCCATTCTTCAATTCCCATAATTCTATTTTTCTTTCTCAGTGGTTAATGGTTGTCTTCGTCTGGTAACTCAAATACTTAGTCCAGAACTGTTACTGGCTTCTGAGTGTAGTTTTTTGAAGTTCTTGGTGTTCATCAGGAAAATAATTTAAGAAGTTAAGAAAGTAACGGTATTTATTGCAAATGAAAGGACACTCTCAGTGAGGAGAGCAAGCAGACTCGAAAGTCAATAACTGTACTGAGAGGAAGTGGTTTTACATCTTCTGTAATCTTATTAATTGAGGGAAAGTATAAAGTCGAGTGGTTGGTTCTTACTAAGAATTTGGGTAGTAATTCCCAGAATTGGGTTCCCTCCAATTTTCATATTTTACATGGTTGTTTCAGAACTGTCAGGGTGATTTTAAGGGTGGAGAAATTTTAAAACTACAATGTAAATGATACTGTAATTAGTCAAAGTTCATGTAAGGTAATAGAAATAGCTGGCAAGATGGTCAAAGCAGGTTCTTGTCTGCGGTTATCAGCCCTTCCAGTTAACTTCTGCTTGAGAGTTGTTTATTTTAATACCCGCCCCTGATCTTCAAGCCTCTGCATCCAGTCTAAGCCCAGTCCTCTAGTCTCCTACTCTAACAGAACTAGTTTGGATCTCATGGCAATTTGGATCTCTTGCTTTATACTAATACTTAAGATTCACTCTCTATGGTCAGGAAATAGTTTAGCTCATTTCCTGGTTATGAGATTGTGTGGTATTCTTCCCAAAACATAAAATCCCAGAATGTTATATTATACCCATGTAATGGTTGGCAGTCATATTCTTTTCAGCTCCTTTTTTTCAGTTGAACCACCATATCAGACTCCAACTTCAATCAGGTATTCTAACTCTAGTCCATCATTTCAAAGGGATCACTTTTACATATTCTGACCTTGTAGTATTAAGCTCCCATCTGACACTGGTTGACCCTGGATCCAGAGTGCGTGGATGTACAGATACAGTCTTGTTACTCCCTCAAAAATTTCTTCCATTTTTCTGTCTATGGGGATATATATCGTCTTTAAGCTGGCCTCATTTTTTGGCTAGTGATTTGTTGTTTCCTTTTTTATATATTTTATCATTATACTATGTTCAAAGCAGAAAGTGTGCATCAAAGGTTAAACTTTTTACTGATGTGAATGAGCACTACTATGCCTTTCCTGTTAGCTACTTTTCTCTTGTTTGTAGTAATTAAATCTTCTCTTTATCATCCTGGTTCTGCAATTTTATAGCTATACGTGCCATGATGTTGATTTTGTTATTCATTGGAAGGTTGTTCTACAGACTCTTCTAATCTTAAGATATAGTTACTTCATTTGAAGTAACACAGTTATTCTATATGTTTCTTAATTTTCTTCCCATTATTTCCTTTTTTTTTTCCTTTTCCTGGAACTCCTGTTACTAAAAATTTGAATCTCTTTCATTGATACACAATTTACAAACATGTTGTTTTCTCTCCTTGTATTTCCCCATTTTAAAATTTATGTTATATATTCTAGATGATTTCCTTGACTTTTTCTTCAAAATTTTGCATTGCATTTCCCTAGTTGGTGGTCATATTTTATGAGCTCAATTATATAATATGAATGCTCTTTTGTAGTATCATCTTCTTGTTTCATGTGTTCAGAATTTTCTCTTATTTTTCATTGTAATAATATTTTTAAAACATTTGGAGAGATGCCTGCCACATAATAAGCAACATGTTATAAGTGTTTTTCAAATAATAAATGAAAAATGCATAAATACAAATTTTAATCATATTTGTTGAAGATATACATATATATATATATATATATATATATAATAGTCCCCCCTTATCTGTAGTTTTACAATTCGAAGTTTCAGTCAATACAGGACATTTAGAGAGAGAAAAAGAGACCACATTCACATAACTTAAATTATAGTGTATTTTTTATCTATATATTAAGTTCTATCTTATTATTAGTTATTTTTAATTGCCCACTATGCCTAATTTATAAATTAAACTCTATTATAGATTTGTATATATAGGGAAAAACACAGTATAAATAGGGTTTGGTACTATCTCTGATGTTAGGCATCCACTGGGGTTCTTGGAAAGTATCCCATATGGAAAAGGGGGGACTACTGTACATTTTTAAATATGCTGTGCTCATGTTCTTTTCAGTTTATTTTATTGATTTTCTTTTTTTCTTTCTTTTTTCATTTCTTTCTTCCTAAGGAGAATGACATTCTTTTGCTCCAGTATCTTTAGAGGAAGAGAAATGTTTGTAATCTTTTGAAGACAGAGAAAGGTTATTACTCTGTCTCTGGTGGATAGTACTGGTGGCTACATAATGTATTTTTCTTACATGGACTTTGAAAGAATACTTTGACTTTTCATCCCAAGTGCTACCATCTTTTTCTATGCCTGGTATAGAAGCCTTTCCACTGCATGAGTTTGTTCATGCTTCTGCAGGCTATATGGGCCTGATGGTCTTCAGAACATAGATTTTTCTAATCAGTTACTATTCTTTCATTAATATTCCACTTTCAGAAAGTTGCTAATATTTTCTTTCAACTTTATTTCTTCTTCATTTTCTTTGTCCTTGTAAGTTTATGTTATTTATTCCTTTGCTTACATTTTAATATTCTTTAGACGAAAGAAGACCTTAAAATTATGTACAATTTGTCAAGATTTTAGATGCATACTGTTGGGTAAATAAAAATTATCCTTATACAAGGTTGAAAGACCTTATGAGGGGCCAAGTGAATATGAAACTATTGAGTTGTAGGGAAAACATTTTGGGGTTGCTATAGCTTAGCAGAAATATCTGAGCAAATATTACTGAAATTTAGGATCTGGACTAAAAGAGCAAGTTGAAATTAATTTGCAACTCCATGTATAACTAATGAGAAAACTCCAGAGAGATTCACATAACACCAAAGGTACACACACACACGCATACACACACACATACAGATACAAATTGCTATATTTTTTATTATGTATTCAAGTTTCCTTATTTGTGAAAATAAATAATATTGTTCTTTCTTCAAAATAAGAAATGAGGCCTATATTTATAGAGGAAGCAAGTTTAGAATTCTTCTTGAAACTATGGGAGAGAGAGATATTTTAGGGATTGTAGATTTCTAATATATTTTAAATTATCAATACACTTCTGTCATTGTCAGTGAGTTTTGCTATCTGCTGAAATTTTAAAAGCATGATTAATTATAGATTTAGGGTGATCAATAAATTTAACCCTAATACTAAATCCATTGGAATGATTTTAATGTTTCTCATAGTACTTTGTACTCCACTCAGAGGCAGCTTTTCATATGACATTAGGCACCATTTAATTTATCTGTGCTTAGAAAGAACACCACGTGTTTTACTCTTAATGAACTTGAAACAATTTCCATAGCATAAGGTATGACATTACAATCATTATTCAGACCTTATGAAATTCAACCATTTATTCTAAGGCTGCCTATTTATTTGTAGTTCTATATTTGTAACTGCATTCTCTGTGTTCATTATCCCCAGTAATAACATCATAACTTGTATGAATATTGCTTTTTTAATCACTTTTCAGGGAGATCTTACAACTGACTCAACTTTTGTGTATGATTCCTACCATCTTGTAGAACTAGTGAAAAATCCAGTCTTCATTATTATTTCTTCTCCCTTCCAAAGTCATTTGAAGGTCTTATATGGACACACTGTCATAGCACATATTGGCTACACTGGTCATCAGACAGTTTTGGTTAACCTGAAAATACTTAATTATCTAGTCTTGATATGCAGTGGTTTTTCTGTCTCTCGTGCCAAACTTGGACCCGGGAAACATTGGCAAGATCAGGCACTTTAGTACTTAGGGTCTCGCCATCCTGGCGTACCAGTCAGAAAGTTGCCCTGAGGTCTTCCCATGTCCCCACAGAGACAATTCTGAATAGTTAGCAGCTTCCTATTCTTTAAGAATCTCTACCAAGTTTGAGAAATTTTCCCCCATTCCTACTCCTCTGAAAAACACTCCCTGTTTTGCCTTTACCGTTCAGAGTTCCAGCATGTTCAGTTTAGTCAATTTAGATTGTGCCAATCACAAAAACTATTTACTTGACTTTTACTTACTTAACTTCTTACTTAACTATTTACTTAACTTCTAATAGTAGGACAACAAAATTTCCCCAGACAAACACAAAGTTATGGCTAACTTATCAGAAAAGACACTCTAAATTATTCAATACAAATTAATATCTAAATAATCTTGCCTCATTTATATTCATCAAATTAGTCCTTATCATTTAGTGCATAACTTATTTATTTTACAGTGCTCTCATTGAGCAAAATCACAGAGTTGTATAATAGGAAAGCTCAAACCTTTAATGTTTTCAGACAGAAAAAGAGTTTCTTTTGTTTTTTCCTGTTAAGGTTTGTTATTGTTTTTTATGTTTGGCACATAAAAGGGATGCTATTTCATGCTCAGGTGTATTGTATATCTCTAGCAAATACCTTTTACACTTATTGTACTGTTTCCAGGAACACTGTGGGAATTGAGAAACTTCTCTGCTCATCTCTAACCCAATTCTGTTTCATTGTTTCCTGTACTTTAACTTTATGGAGCATATTTCCCAAGCAAATGACATCTATTCTTCTAAAAGGAGACTTCTATAATTCCATATGAAAGCTATGTTCTCCTGTAATATATGTGGTTCATCATTTAATTTGGTCTCATTTTTAATCAATTTATATAATAAAATAATGTATATTTAAATGAAATATCATTTAAAAATATTTTCTAGAATATTTAGAAATGCTATTAGCAATAGCTAAAGAGTATTTAGATTAGAATCATGTTTTAGATTTACTTCTAGTGTTTATCAGTTGTGAGATAACTTCAATTATATTTCCTCATCTATTAAATGGTGATTTTTTTCTCCCTCACAAGGAAAAAAGAAGAGAGTAGGAGGAAGAAATGGGGAATAAAACAGAAACCAAAACTTGGGAAGTAACTGTACCATGACTTACAAATCAGGCTGAACAAACAATGAAAACCAGCATAGCCTAAGTTCAAATGATTTTAATAGCAGAGTGTTAAGACCAACTTTCCAGGGCAAGACCTAAATAGACAGATTTAACTTAAACTTTATACAAACTCATGTTCCACAAATAAATTGACCAACTTTTCCAGCAAGTTGTTTATTTTACCAAATCTCACCAACACTGCCTGAATTCACTCTTTGAGCCATTCCTTAAATTGTCAAAAGTTGGTGTTCTGCCTTGCAAGTTTAATACAGCCACTTTTGAAAAGTCAGCAAGTTTTTCTAGTGGTTATTATATGAAAATTTCAACAGGAAAAGTGGTTACTATATGGAAATTTCAATAGCAAAAACAGGTAGAAGTCACTGAAAAACTAAGAGAGCATGGATTGAGCACAAACTAAGCAGAACATGTTACAGAAAAAAAATAGAACTTTAAGAAAAACTGCAAGAGAAATATAGCTATAGGAAATGATGTGAACTATTATCATTTTCCCAAATACTAATCATTACAATGATCTCTTAAAGGATGAAAATTAAAAAAAAATAAACATATGGAAGATTTACGTTTCCCTGATGATTAGAGATGTTGAGCATTTTTTCATATGTTTGTTAGCCATTGGGCTGTCTTGTTTTGCAAAGTTTCTGTTCATGTCCTTTGACCACTTTTTAATGGAGTTGTTTCATTTTTCTCTTTCTGATTTACCTGAATTCTATATAGATTTTAGATATTAGCCCTTTATCAGGTGTATAGCATGTGAATATTTTCTCCCATTCTGTAGGTTGTCTGTTTGTTCTTGTGATAGTTTCCATGGCTGTGTAGAAGCTTTTTAATTTGATCAGGTCCCATTTATTTATTTTCGTTGTTGCTGTGGTTGCCTTTGAGGTCTTCTTCATAAATTATTCCCTAGACTGATGTCTATAAAAGTTTTTCCAACATATTCTTCTAGAATTCTTATACTTTCATGCCTTAGGTTTAAGTCTGTTATCCACTGTGAGTTGATTTTTGTGAGGGGTGAGAGGTGAGAGGTGTGGATCCTGTTTCAGTTTTCTACATCTGGCTATCCAATTTGCCCAGCACCCTTTTTTGAATAAGGATTCTTTTCCCCACTGTATGCTTTTGTCTGCTTTGTCAAAGATTAGATGGCTATATGAGGATGCTTTTATATCTGGGTTCTCAGTTCTGTTCCATTGGTCCATGCCTCTGTTCTTGCTCAATTAGCATGCTGTTTTAGTTACTATAGCCTTGTAATATAGCTTAAAGTCTGGTAAATTGGTGCCTCCAATTTGTTCTTTTTGCTTACGATTGTTTTTACTATATGGGGTCTTCTCTGTTTCCATATAAAGCATAGAATTACTTTTTTCTATATCGGCAAAAAATGATGTTAGTATTTTAATAGGGATTGCATTGAATCTGTAGATCATTTTGGATAGTACAGACATCTTAACAATGAGATATCACTTAAGTCCAGTGAGAATGGCTTTTATCAAAAAGTCCCAAAACAATATGTGTTGGCATGGATGGGGAGAAATAGGGACACTCATACATTGCTGGTGGGACTACAAACTAGTACAACCTCTGTGGAAAGTAATATGGAGATACCGCAAAGAGCTAACAGTAGAACTACCATTTGATCCAGCAATTCCATTATTGGGCATCTACCCAAAGGAACAAAAGACAGTCTAGAAAAAGTACATCTGTAGTCAAATGTTTATAGCAGAACAATTCACAATTGCAAAGATGTGGACACAACCCAAGTGCCCATCTGTACATGAGTGGATTAACAAAAGTGGTATATGTATACCATAGAGTACTTACTACTCAGCCACAAAAACAATGGTGATCTAGCACCTCTTGTATTATCCTGGATAGAGCTGTGATGCTAAGTGAAGTATCACAAGAAAGGAAAAACAAGCACCACATGTATTCACCGTCAAATTGGTATGAGTTGATCAACATTTATGTACACAGATAGTAGTAACATTCATTGGGTGTTAGGCAGGTAGGGGGATGGGTATATTCACAACTAATGGGTGTGGTGTGCACCATTTGGGAAATGGACAGCTTGAAGCTCTGAATCAGATGGGGCAAAGGGAATATATGTAACCTAAACATTTGTACCCCTATAACATGCTAAAATTAAAAAAAAAGAAAGTAGAAAGAAAAATATATATATATACATGTGGTGTAAAGAAGATACACACTTTGGCATGTATATTAGAAATAGCACATGATTATTTTGTAAGTTATCTAGAATTTTCTAATTTGAGATTCTTTTATATCTTAGCATTTGTCTGGTAACTGGGTAAGTAGCTTTCACTAATTGTTTTTGTTCAAATGACTTGATATTTGAGTTTATTGTCTTTCTTGTGGTTGCAATAAACTGAATAGTTAGATGCTCTTTAAAAAAGAAAAAGAGAAACATATGAAAGAAAGAATGTGAAGAATCAAAGGAGAGAAAATATCTGAATATGAAAAATATTAATGGGAATAAAGAGAAAAACAAGATATATTTTAAAGTGGTTCTGACTAATTTATCATTTTTTGTTATTATTTGTTTTTATAGAAGATAAGAAACATGAAGATTATGGAAGGTAAAAGAGAGATAAAAATGCATAGACAATTTCTTTGGAGGGGCAAGAGAAACAGGAAAGCATGAGGCTAGTTGTGCAGCACAAGATTAGGTGACTACTAATTCAATTGAGATAAACCTCAATGCTTATAGTCACATTAATCCAAACTCCAGGAAATAAAGCATTTGGTATGATTTTCAGATCTCTAGGATAAAACATGTGTATTTGGGAGATTGTATCAAGTGCAAAAGGACCAAAATAGCTGGAAGAGTGATGTAAAATTAGTGATAAATACTGAATTCATTTTCTTTAGAAAGAATCAATATGGAAATAATTATCACTTTAATATGAAAATGGTTTTCACAGTTCCTATAAAAGTAGTAGATAAAATGAGATTTAGATTAAGATATAATAAAAAGAGTTATTATTTATTGAATATTTAATATATGGCAAGTGATATTCAAGGAAATTTATATATTGTACCATATTTAATCTCACAGAGCACTATCAGGTAGTATTGTTGTCATTTTACAGCTAAGGGAATTAGAATGCTGATATATTTAAATATCTCTTGTAGATGCTATAATCATGTCACTATGAATCCATAGTTTAAGCTCTTTTCTTTACTTCAAGCTACTTCGGAATATGCACACTTAAAAAGTAGACCAAAAGCTTAAGAACTTCTCAGAATTTTTTCTTCATTTTTAAGAATTAAAATTAAGATCAGATTAACTTAGAATCAGACAAGTTATTCTACAATTATGAATAAAATTCTTAGCATAGAATCTATAGTAAGTTTTTTAGAATGTGGATTGAATAGTGCACACTGTCCAGAATCATTTCATAATCAATAGCATGATGATAAAGTTTGACTTATGCTAATACTGCTATTACTACCAGTACTACTGCTACCACCACTCTCACCATCACTGCTAAAATATATAATTTATTATATACTTGCTTGTAAGAGTTGTACTTGCTTGTAGGATTTGTAAGGATTTGTACTAAGTACTTTATGTACCGGTCACAATATTTTAAAAATTCAAAAATTAATTATTATTGCTACCATTTTAAGGCAGAGATACCAATACTCAGAGTTTATTAAATTTATCAGAATATATAGATAGTAAGAAAGAATCCTAAAATTATGAGTCAATTTAACATTTCTATAAATCCCATACTGTTTGGCACTGATGTTTACCTATTTATAATACATGTCACTTCAGAGTTTGAATTGTGTTTTATACACATATTTTATACATATATGTACATTATGTACATATTTTATACATTTATATACATTATAACTATATGTATAATAACATATAGTTATTCTGATTATTCTTTATTATAATAAAATGACAGGCGAGTCAGACATTAACCTTATATATTTATTCATTTATTACAGACGAAGAAGCTGAGGTTTATTTTCAATGCTGGTAATACAATAAGAAATATATCTAAGAATAAGATTGTAACACAGGTAGAGCTTGGACTAAAACTTGAAAAAAATTTTCCAGCCCACTCGAAATGCTTTTATATTTTCCATCCTTTATCTCTGACTGCCACCAAACTCAACAGTCTATACTATTGATTTGTTTCCTAAATTGTTTATTTCCTTTTATTTTTTCCTTTTATTTTCATTTCCTTTCCAGCCCTGTGCTCTGTGGTCTTGTCCTACCTTGTCTTGCCTTGCCTTCCTTTCTCTCACAACTTTTACTGGCTTTCCATGTTGCCAAGGAAAAGCATGTAAACATATAAGTCTTGATTGTCAAAGTTCTCAAACTGGTCCCTGCTTAACACTCACACCTTATTGTGCTGCACACACCGAGTGTGCTCCAGCCATGTCCATCTTTTCTACAATATGGTAGATTCAATCCCAACTTGTTCCCTGGATGGCTTATAAATATCAGAAATTTATCCCCCACAGTGCGGTAAACTAAAAGTCCTAGATCCAGGTGCCAGCATGGTCAAGTTCTGAGGAGGACACTTGTCTGGATTACAGACTCCTGACTTCTCCTGGCATATCACATGATGGAAAGCAGAGAGAGAAAGAGCTCCCTGGGGCTCCTTTTTTAAGAGTACTAAACCTATTCAGAAGCACTTTACTCTCATAACCTAATCACTTCCCAAAGGCTCCACCTCTTTTTATCATTGCATTGGGGGGTAGAATTTCAATATCAGAATTTGTGGGAGACAGAGTGCACATTCAGTTCTTAACAGTACTTATCCACTAGTAACTGCTAATGACATTTTTTAATCTATTTAACATTTATTTATTTTTGTATGTATGTATTTTTCTTGCTCCCCTCCCTCCCAACTAGAATGTAAAGACCACTCCTTTTTATTTATCACTATATTTTTTTGGTAAAATAGTTCCTGACATGGAGTGTTTTTATGATGATTTATTGAGATACATTTTACATACCATAAGCTATACTCTTTTATGTGTATAATTGAGTGGCTTTTAGCATATTCACAGCATATTGCAAATGGCGCCACTAATTTCAGAAGATTTTTATCATCCCCTAAAGAAATCCTGTACTCACTAACCATCACTCCCTGTTCTTTTCTTTCCCCAGCACCTCACAAGCATTAATCTCTTCTGTCTCTGGATTTGCCTATTCTGGACATTTTATATAAATGGAATCATGCACTTATGTGGGTTTTTTATATGATGTCTTTCACTTAGTTTACTTATTTTCAGGGCCATCCATGTTGTAACCTATATCAATACTTCATTTTTATGGTTGAATGATATTTTGTTGCATAGACATGCTACATTTTGTTTATTTGTACGTTCATATACAAGTGTTTGTGTAGAGATATATTTCAATTTTCTTTTATATATGCCTAAGTGTATAATTCTGAGTAATGTAACACCTCCATGTTTAACTCTTTGAAGAACTGACAAATTATTTCCCATAGTAAGTTGCACCATTTTACACTTTAGTTCTTGTCCATCTTGATTATATAGGTTGAGAATTATACAGGTTGAGAATTATCCAAAATTCTTGAAACCAAAAGTGTTTCAGACATTGATCTTTTTTTAATTTTGGAATATTTGCATATGCATGATGAGATATCTTGGGTATGCGACCCAACTCTAAACAAGAAATTCACTTATGTTTCATATATATCTTATACATATAACCTGAAATTAATTTTATACATTATTTTAAATAATTGTATGCAAGAAACAAAGTTGTGACTCCAACCCATCACATGAGGTCAGGTGTAAAATTTTTTACTGTGGCACCATGTCAGTGCTCAAAGTTTCATATTTTGCATCATATCAAATTTTGGATTTCCAGATTAGTGATGCTCAACCTATAGTTATCCTAGTGGGTATGAGGAGGCTTCTCATTGTTTTTAAAATTTAAATTTCCCTAATGATTAATGTGTTAAGCATCTTTCCAAAAGCTTAATGACCATCTGCATATCCTTTTGGAAAAATATCTCTTCAAATCCTTTTTCCACTTTTAATGGTGTTACTTGTCTTTTATTATTGTTGTAACATATATTAAATATCTTTATATATGTTTATATGTTCTGAATACAAATTTCTTATGAGATATATGCTTGACAAAATATTTTCTCCCATTATGTGGATTATGTTTTCACTTCTTTATGGTGTCTTTTGAAGTATAAGCATTTTTAATTTTTATGACATCCAATTTAACAATTTTTATTTTGTTAGTTGTGCTTTTGGGGTCATACCTAAGAAGCCATTGCCTAATCCATGTTTGTGAAGATTAACTCCTATTTTTCCTTCTAAAAGTTTTATAGTTTTAGATCTTATGTTTAGGCCTATGACCCATGTTGAGTTAATTTTTGTTATAGTGGGAGGTAAGATTCCTAATACATTGTATTGTATGCAGATATTCAGTTAACAAAACATCAAATTTTCAGACTATTCTTTCTTCTGTTGAATCTTGAGATTCTTAATTGAAATTAATTGAGAATAAATGTATAGGATTATTCTGCATTCTTAATTCCATTTCATTGACGTATATTTCTATCCTTACATCAATTCTCATGGTCTTGAGGATTATAGTTTTATATATTTCAATATTAGGAAGAGTGCATTCTCTTATTTTGTTATTTTTCAAGATTATTTTGGCTATTTTGAGTCCCTTGCATTGCAATATGAATTTTAGGAGAAGCATGTTTGTTCTGGAAAAAAAAAGACAACTGAAATTTTGATATAAAGTGGTTTGAATCCATACCATCTGCCCATGCTGAGGAAAGGCTGTGTAAGCACACAGCAAGAAGGTAGCCTTTTGTAAGCCAGGAAGACAGCCCTCACCAGAACCTAAGCTGACACACTGACATCAGGTTCTCAGCCTCTAGAACTGTGATTTTCATGTGTTAAACTGCATCTTAGCATGTATTTCATTTACTCATATCATATAATTTTTTAATATATTGTTGCACTTAGTTTCATAATATTTTGTTGAGCTTTTTTACAACTATATTTGTGAGGAATAATAGTCTAGAATTTTCTTTACTTGTTTTATTCTGGTTTGGGTTTTAGTGCAATACTGGCTTTGTAAAATGCGTTGGGTAGAATTCCCTCCTCTTTTATTTTTTTCCGAGAGTTTGCGAATTATTTAGTGATAATCTTCTTTGAATATTTGCTGGAATTCACCAGTAAACTGTTTAGGGTCTGGGGTTTCCTTTGTGGAAAGTTTTTTGTTTATTTCTTTGTTTCATTTTTAATTTTTTTTAAATTTTAACTGATTTAGGGGGTATAAATGTTTTTTGTTACAGGGATGAATTGCATAGCGGAGCAGTCTATGCTTTTAATGCACCTGTCACTTGAATAGTGCACATTGAATCAAACAGGTAAATTTTCATCCCACAAGCCCCTCCCACCTTCTCCTTTCTGAGTCTCCAGTGTCCATTATGTCACTCTGAGGGACCGTGCATACCCATTGCTTACCTCCCACTTACCAGTGAAAACATGCAGCGTTTGGTTTTTTGTTCCTGGGTTGTCTCACTTAGTGTAAGGCCTTCCAGTTCCATCTAAGTTACTAAAAAGTAAATTATTTTATTCTTTTTAATGGCTGTTTGTTGATTACTAACTTCATCTCTTTGCTTGTTACAGGTCTATTTTAATTTTCTCTTTTTTTCTCAATTTAGTGTTGCAGGCAGAATAATGGCTTCCCAAATCCCCATGTCCTAATTGCTGGAACTTGTGAATGAATATATTGTGTAATATGGGAAAGAGAAATGAAGATAGCAGAGGGAATTAAGTTTGCTAATTATCTGACCTTGAAATAGGTAGATTATTCTGCATTATCTGGGTAAGTTCCATGTAATAATGAGGCTACCTAAATATGGAAGAGAGAGGCAGAAAATGCAGTGTTAGAGTAATGTGATGTGAAAAAGACTTGACCAGCCAATGATGCCCTTGAAAGGGGGCCTTGACCCAATAGTGTGAGAAACTGGAAAAGGCAAGAAGAGACCCATGCAGGGCTTCTGAAGTTGAGAGCTGTCTGGCATTCTTTTTATTGCAACCACTTGGACTCCCTTTAGAATTTCTTGACATGCATGATTCTAGCAAAAAATTCTCTCAGTTTCTGCTCATATTCAGTTGTTTATAAAGAAAATTTTGCTGGATATGGAAATCTTGCTTGTCATTATTTTTTCTTTCATCTGTTTGATGATATCATCCCATTTTCATCCAGTTTCTGCTTTCCATTGAGAAGTCAGCTGTCATTTTTATTGGGGATTTCTTGTACATGATGAGTTTCCTCTCTCGTGTTCTTCCAAGATTTTCTTTTTGCTTTTAAATATTTGATTATGATAGGTTTAGATGTACATATCTTGGACTTTATCCTAGGTGGAGTTTGTTGTGTTTCCTTAATATACAGATTAACATTTCTCATCAAATTTAGGAAGATTCAGCTATTATTTTCTTAAATATTCTTTCTACACCTTTCTCACATTTTTGCACTTCTGGGACTCCCATTATACATGTGAAGATATTCTTAATAATATATCCCCAGTCTGTTTATTTTTCTGCATTCTTTTTTTATTTCTCAGATTATATAATCTCAATTGACATATTTCAAAGTTTGCTAATTTTTTCTTCTACCAGTTCATAGTTTCTATTGAGTCCCTTGAGTAACTTTTTTTTTCAGTCACTGTTTTTTGAATTCCAGAATTTATATTTGGTACTTGTTTAAAAAAAATCCATGTCTTTTATTGATATTCTCCATTTAGTGAGGTATAGTTCTAGAAATTTTTCTTAATTCTTTAAATATGATTGAATTTAATACTTTGAACATGTTTATAACTTAAAATCTTTCCCAAGAAGTCTAACATCTGGGTCTTTCTTAAAGACAATTTCTACTGACTAAATTATTTTTTATGTGTGTGGGACATGCTCTGCTTTCCTCTTTCTTCATGTGTCTCCTAATTGTTTGTTGTAAAGGGGACATTCTAAATAATAAAATAACACAATGTGACAAGTGTATAAATCATATTATCTCCTCCCAATGGTTTGATGTTATTCTTATTTGTTATAAATGTTGATACCTGTTTGTTTGTTTGGTTGGTTGGTTGTCTAATGACTTTTCTGGATTAATTCTGTCAAGTTTGTATTCTTTGTTTATGTGACTGCTAAAGTCTCTACTTGATTAGCTTGGTAGTGAGCTAATGATTTGATAGATTTAAATAAATGTTTTGAACTAATACATCTTCCTGTATCTGCCAATAGTCTCTGAATATGTTAGGATACATCTTTATTGCTCAGACAAGCAGTTTATAATTCTGCCTTAACCTTCATTTTCTGCTTTTGCAGAGAAGTAATGTCAGCCAGAGGTGAGAGATTAATGTCTTCTCATGTCTTTTTTGGGCTGCACACAGATCTTTCAATGTGTGCTGCATTCTAGACTTGCAGGGATGTATCAGAACATTCAAAGCCCCCCATGCACATGACTTTCCCTGGGTTTTTCCTTATATTGGAAAAATTGATATATCATTTAAAGTGAATCAAGGAAAAATAATTATAAGGAAAACAATTTGAGTGAGACAAAGATGAAGAAAGCAAGATGGTAACAATAAGAAAATTAAAAAAAAACCCTGAAAAGTCTAATATATATTGCCAAAATTAAGGCTAAATCTGGTGTTAGGAAAAACATAACTGAGAAGAGGTCTAATAATTGTGGTTTAAAATCAATCTATTGCATATTGGAATACAAAAATTAGCGTACTTTGATCCAAAAGGGCAGATTCTGAAACCCATTACAAATAAAGGGGCTGTGATTGATTATATGCTGAAATAACCATAATTTGAATATATCATGTTAAATAAAATACATCACTCATTTCAAGAAAAAATAAAGGGACTATGAAAATTAGAAAATACAATTAAAAAGAAAGAAGTTTAATAATTTTAATATGAGAGAAATAGAATATTGAGGGAAAAGCATTAAAAGGGAGAAATATTTTTATGCCTATTAACTAAGCATAAATAAAGGTTTCCCCAGCAAATATGGGCAAACACCTTTTATTTCATAATTTATGGCATTAATTTCGTGAATTTAAAATACATTATTTAAAACAGTGAGGAACATTAAATATGAATGGAAATTGGTAACTATTATGCATATAAGAGGATGACTTTTCCTTTAATATATTAAATATTCACATAGGTCAATTAGGAAAATATGATTATTTCAGAAGACAGGCAAAGATCATAAAAAAGATTTCTTAAAAAATATTATGCACAAAATAATTATAAAATAAGAATTCAACATCACTGATGATCAAATAAAAGAAAACAGTAGGCAAAATGCATCCTAATATAATACATATGTGCTTATAAGATATCACATAAGAAAATGTAGTACTGGTAAGTTTGTAAAGAAAGAGATACTTCTATTTATTAAGGATGGGTATGGACATATATATACCTTTTTAGGAAAGCAAGGTGAAAATGTAAGTTATGAGCTATCTTTTGTCAATTTATCTTAAAAATATTTTTATAAAAATTTATAAAAATTATAAATTTAAAAGAATTTATAAAAATATTTTTATAATTTTTATAAGAATGTTCATTATTATTCTGTTTATTTTATAAAAAAGGCAAGAAAAATATAAATTTTTTGTTCTAAAAATCATTCTACATGAAATTGTCTACAACGGAATCATTAAAAGAAAGTGTGTATATATATATATATATAAGTTGATTTACATGTAAACAATGTAATAAAAATAAATTATGTAATAAAAAATTTAAGAGGAACCCAATTATTTTGTGTATATTAAATTAAATGTCTATATATATGCAACATCTGTGTCATTCATACATATTTTTATATTTACATTTAAGTGGAAAATTTACTAAAATATTAAGAGCAATTATCTTCAAGGAATGAAATATTAAATACTTTTGGTTGTTAACAGCTATATTTTTTACATATATACCATATAGTAAATGAAATAAAATGAAAGATAACAGAAAAATCTAAACTAATTAATTGAAAGTAAAGTAAATAATGTGTACAGTTTCTGGGAAAGAACTTAATCTTTTCTGTGTGATTTAAATATTGTGTATTTAAGTTTGGAGAAAAAATTTAGATCAGAGGTAACATAACTGAAGAAGATGGAGCTTTCCTTTATTTATTTAAAATCATATAGTGTACATTTATGAAAAATTGCCATAGTTAAAAAAACCAAAATCTTAACATGTTGACCTGTATATTGTACAATATGAAATATTTGGAAAATTTATTTGGAGAGAAAAATATGCAGTGTTTACATTATTATAAAATTTTAACTGTTATTATAGCACATTCATTAAAGGTCCTTATTGAATAATTAACGTATTTGCTTAAACTTATATTTTATTCCAAATATGTGGTTTTTCTTCATCTATGTAATTTATGACATCAGGATTATCACAAATGACATAGATTGTTGCATATCATGACTGGTTTTATAAGTCACCTTTACAATTCATATCTTTAAAGTTACAGTGCTGTATCTCTTCTATTAATATATCTTTTGCTGCTATATTGAAATACTGCTCTTCTGTCCAGAGCATTCAGTCATTCAAGAAAAAAAAAAGCTTGAAACTAACCTAATATTTATTTTGTAATCAAAGATAATAGCTCTTTATTATAAATTTTAGATTTTTTAAAATCAAAAATTTACAAGGTTATTAATTTTAAAATGTAAATAGAGAAGGGTGGTGATATAACCTTTGATACTTTAGATATTGAAAATAAATATGTAAAATATACAACTGTTACAATTTCCCTTACAGAAAGGTCATTCTTAATCCTTGACAGCTAATGAAATCCACTGTCATATTTAAGTTATATTGAAATAATATGAGTCTTTTGAATGTTTGAAAATGAAACAGCCTTATTGAAAAAAATATGAAGTGTTTTTCTTGGAACAATTAGTTCTTTTAATAAACTGGATGTCAGTGAGGAAGGATGGTACAGGATAAAAAGCCAATAAAGCAAATCTCAACATCCCTGTACATTTTGTGGAAGTGTAAAGCTATTTATTAACAAAAAGCATAATTACGATCTAGATCGAAATAGGTGGAAATATAGCCCTCTATATTGTATGAGCAGCATTTTATTCATCTCAACTCTCTATTGTAGTGATAAGGTTAACATTTCCTTTCCTCTCCTTCCTCTTTTATTTATTTATTTTTAATTTGCTGTAGTTGAATTGGGGAGTGGGAAAAGTTTGAATGGAGAGCATGTAAGTACATTGATTTAGACAACTTTTATATTTGGCTGATAAATAATACAATTTGCTTGCTTTATGTGATACAAAACTTACCTGAAAATAAAGTTAACTTTCTTTCTTTTGTTATTTTCCCTCTCTTCTTTTTCTATTCCTTTCTCCTTTTCATTCTTCTAGATGTGTAACTCCAGCTAAGTGTTCTTAAGATTCAGGACCCGATAAGTCATCTCTTTCAACACAGGATGTGAAAATTGAGAAAAATCTGAAGGACATAAAAGCCACTTGAAAGGACTCCCATTTGCCAAAACTGGAATAATTTGATTATCAAAATTAATAGTGATATTAAAGGTTATAATCCATTGCATAAAGTAAGACTTTGATTACCTATACTGATGTAGAGAAATAAATGAATATATAAGCTGAAAAAAAAAAAGAAAGCTCTACTTTACATTGGACTGCCAACTAATGAATGTAGAAGGAAGAATGGAAATTTTAAAATTACCATTTGGCACCCTTCAGAGTAATAATTAATTTAAAAAAAGATTTGCAAATGTATACTAACACTAATGTGTAAATACTTGAATAAGATATTATTAATATACAATCTCAAGTTGTTTCCTCATGAAATGTGTATTCAGTAAAATGGGAAAAAAGCAAATTTGCAATGGTAAGACTTAGTAGGCATCACTTTACTCAAATGATCAAAGTTAACTCAAGAGTGATGGTAGAATCCAATAAAATGAAAAGAGAAAAACAAAGTATTGCTTCTGCAATATTACTACCAAAATTTCATAATCTGAATTTGAGCATAAAGAATGTCCAATGAATCAAAATTGAAGGACTTTCTAAAGAATGTTTGAAGGTAAATGAAAGATTGCAGACACTTCCATATGAAAGTATTCTAATAATACAAAAAAAATCTTCATATGATAGTGAATTGGATCATTTTATTATAAAATAAATTGTTGAAATTTGAACAAGGTAATTGGAATAGATGGTAGTAACTAATTGATCTTAGTTAACTGATTTGGATGTTTGCATTGTGGTCACATACAAAAATGTTCTAATTTGCAGAATATATGCATTAAAGTATTCAGTTAGTGATAGAGCATTATGTCTGCAATTTAGTCTCAAGTAGAAAAAAAAATTGTATGATTTTTGCAACCATTCCCTAAGCTTGAAATTATTGAGGAAAAAAAATACAAATAATGCCAGGAATGGTGGTTTAAGCCTGTAATCCCAGAACTTTGGGAGGCTGAGTTGTACGGATTCCTTGAGTCCACAAGTTGGAGAACAGCCTGGGCAACACAGTGAGATTCTGTCTCTACAAAAATAAATAAATAAATAAAATTGCCGGGTTTGGCGGCATGCACCTGTAATTCTATCTATGTTAGAGGCTAAAGCAGGAGGATCATTTGAGCCCCAGAGTTCAAGCTTTAGTGAGCTATAATTGCAAGATAGAGAGCAAGACCCTGGATTTTAAAAAATAGAAATCTGGATTCTAAAATAACAATGAAAATATATTTTCTAGTTTTAGAATATGAATGGACATTAGTTTACCACATTGAGCCATTTTGTTATAAAATGTTCAGTTAAAAACATTAAAAATCTTTGATAGAGTATTTTCTTTCAAGACACTTCATTTTTAAAAATTTTTATTTACATTTTTTATTTCAGAATATTACAGGGGTACAAACATTTTGGTTACATAAATTGCTTTAGTATGTGTGTGTCCATCACCCAGATAGTGTGCATTATAGCTGTTAGGTGTGAATTCACTCGTCCCGCTTCCCACCTTCCACCTGCTTGATTTCCACTGTGTTTTACTACCATGTGTACATGAGTGTTTATCTATTGGTTCTAATTTAGTAATGAGTTCACAGGGTTTTGTTTTTCCATTCTTGTGATACTTCACTTTTAAAAGATGGTCTCCAGTTCTATTCAGGTTGGTAAAAAAAGCATTAGTTCATCTTTTTTTTTTTTTTTATGGCTCAGCAACACTCTATGCTATACATATACCATATTTTACTAATACATTCATATATCAATGGGCACTTGGGCTATTTCCACTTCTTTTTGATTGTGAATTCTGCTGCTATAAACATTTGAGTGCATGCATCTTTTTTATAAAATGTCTTTTTTTTCCTTTGAGTAATACTCTGTAGAGGCATTGCTGTATCAAATAGTAACTATACTTTTAGTTTTTCAAGGTATTTCCACACTACTACCTTCCATAAAGGCAAGAAGCCTGTTAATTTTGTTGTTTTCAAAGAGCCAACTTTTTGTTTCATTAATCTTCTGTATAATTTTTTTGTTATCAATTTTATTTAGTTGTGCTCTGAACTTTCTTTTCTTCCACTGGGTTTACAATTAGTTTGCTCATTCTTTTCCAATTCCTTGAGATGATTCATTAGATTGTTGATTTGTGATTTCTCTGTCTTTTGGATGCAGGCATTTAAAACTGTGAATTTTCCTGTTAGGCCTGCTTTTTCTAAATCTCACCAATTTTGATAACTTGTGTCCCCTTTGTAATTTAGTTTGAAGAATATTTTGATTTCCATCTTAATTTCCTCCTTTACCCCATTACTATTCAGCAGTAGATTGTTTAGTTTTCATGACTTTGTGAAGAGTTGAGTGTTTCTGTGGGAATTTATATGTAATTTAATTCCAACATGGTCTCAGAAGATACATGTATAATTTCTATTTTTTAAAAAAATTTGTTGAGGCATGTTTTGTCATCTAGGATGTGATCAATCTTAGAGAATGTTCCATGAGCTGATGATAAGAATATATATATATATATATATGTAGAATATTCTGTAAATGTCATTAAGCCCATTTCCTCTAGAGTTCCATTTAATTCCATCATTTCTTTTCTGTTTGGAGGATCTGACCCATTCTGTCCCCAGCTATTATGATGCTGCTGTTTATCATTTTGTTTAGATCAAGTAGAGTTTGCTTTATGAATCTAGGTGTGCCTATGTTAGGTGCATAAATATTTAGGATTGTTATGTCTTCTTGTTGAACCAGAATTCAATAAATCAGTTTATTTCTATTAAAGATTGCATTTTTTTTCTATAGAAAAGAAATAGTGGCAGAAAATGGAAAACTGTTCTAAATTTAATCTCTAAACATTTATATTTTTATCTTAATACCAATATTTAAAATGTAACTGTTCTTAGAACCAGTTAAAAATCAAAGTCAATATTCAAATTAATCAGGGATTTCTATAGACCCCACATTACTAATTTTTCATGAGCTAACCTTTAAAAACTTTCTGGTCCTATTAACTTTAAAAGGATATCCAGAACAAAGAAATTTGGTTAAAATCTTGCTTAATAAAATTTGTACTATGAATTTTTTTTTCCTTTTCTCTGACACAGTTGACAGACACCCTTTATTTAATTTATATTAATAATGTAATTCCTTTGTACAAATCTTTTCAGCTTAGGCACTACAGATTGCCATTCTTACATATATTTATATAAAAGTACATGCTGTATTTGCCTTTATATTCACCTAATTCATATTCAGGGCTTGTTTACATATGTTTTTCTGTGCCAGATGCTTAGACCTGGTGCTCAGGGTAGAGGGCAGGACTGAAGTAATAGTAAGGAGTTAAACTCAGCATAGAAAAATTCATTCAGTTGTCAGTGTATTCTCAAACTTGTTTCTTAGAATTGTTTAGTTTCATAAAGATTGAGAAATCTTTATAAACTTGATTTGATAACTTGGATATTTTTGTCATTGTCCTCAGTTCAACTGTTCACTAAGTTAAAAATCTATTATAAAAGTAAGAAACGTTTATACGAACACAGGATGAATAAAAACTGTGTAATATTTCTTGTTGTATCTCTGTTCAAGTTCATTCATTTTGCTTTCATAATCCTTAAAATTGTCCTGCTTTCTGTTCCCAGAAGATAATTACTTTGTCTTCAGCAAAGAATCTTAATAAATTACTTTTGAGCATAATCAAAACCTGTAGCATATTTCAAATCTTGCAGTACAAAATTATGTACAACTGCTTTTCATGTACTTAACACTGCTTTAAATATTACAAAGAAGTATCTGATATTCCATGATTTCTGTATTATTTGATTCTAAAAATAATTATTTGAAAATATGGAATAAATCACATTCCTATTTCCTTATCTTAAAGTGAATTATACACCATTTCTTAAACAGTATGACTGAATATTCTTCTTGAAAAGATATTTGTCACTTTACACACACACTCAAAGAAAATTAATGTAGAACTAAAATATGATATGATCAATAAAAATAATATTTTGGTCTTATTGACTTCTCAGTGTTCAACAATGTGGCTTGAAATATCTGAAGTTAGTCATATTCTGTGATAATTAAAAGAGTTTGAATAAAAATTTATGTTTTATTCAGATACTGTGTTAATTTCTATGTGATAGATTACTTTGTTTTTTTAAGTCTGTGTTTTCTTATTTGAAGATTTAAAGAAAAATAATATGTACTTGTATGGCTCAAGTGAAAATTAATGTGGAAACACTGCAAGTATTCCGCAAATATGTAATGCTTTTGAGTATTGTTATTATTACTATTATAGTTACCACTATTCTATTTTTTACCTGAATTCTAGGAAATATATTACTATAAATGCAGTTATAGTAATTTTTAACATTTTCTTGCAAGTGAAATTATTACAATATGAGACAAGTGACTGGGAAGACAATATTATGGACTTCTGTGATAAGAAAATCAGTCTCAAACTTTTCTGTTTATCCTATGTCTAAATATATTAAATAAAACTAAATTTGTATCTAAAATTGAGTTATATTTATATAATTCTATCCTTCCAAAAGAAAAAAATAAAATAGACTATAGAAGGATGGAATATCTTATGTTATATAAATCAAAAGCCAGTCACTATCTATAATGTTACATGAATTAAAAGTAAAGGGAACTTTAGCTAAATATTTGAGTGTTTATGCTATATTGGAAATATTATTCAGCTAAGAGTTCAGTTTGTAAAGATTTTTGCAAAGTTTTAAATCTTTTTTTGTTATTTTACTTTTGGGAATTTCTTTTTAATTTGTAATATAAGGTCATATTATCAGATACTTTTTGTAGTTATAGTATTTGTTTACCAACTAAATTATAAATAAAAAATTTGAGAAATCCTTGCATTATCATTAGAGTCCTTATATCTTCACGGACAATAGTACATCTTAATAATATATTTATTTGTTCCATTTGCATCATTAATAAGTCAAAACTTACCAATCAGTTGCTCTTATGCTGGTGTAAATTCAGATTACCTTGCAGAGTAACCTGTGGAATAACTTTAAGAAGTCCTTCAGAATTAATGGCAAGAGATAAGAGCCATGATTCAATATTTCTTTTTTTTTTGTAATATCTCAAGTAATTCAGACCATGAAATCTTCAGACTTCAAATAAATCAAAATATGATGCATAGGTTTTCATGATTTGGCTTATCAAACTGTTAATTTAGTATTGAAAGGGGTTTATGCATTAGACTTTTAAAAAGATTTGTAGTCTTAAATGGATTCAGCTATTTGATCTTAAAATTTATAACGTCAGTGCATTACTATGTGGATTAGTTAAATTAATTTTGTCTGTAACATAGTTGATGTTAGAATGACATTATATAGAATGTGCTTTTCCTGCTTATGTTAACACTGACTTCTCTTAGTAAGCTGTTTTGCAAACATGGAAAAAAGCTGTGCATTTATTTAATTTACAGCTGTATCTTCATTATTCAGGATTGACTGTGCAGTTTATGAATTATCCATGCCTCTTTTTAATCCAATTTCTGCTTCCTATTGCCAACTTTTTGGAAATTTTGCTTGTTTTCTCCCCCACAGAGACCATTTTCTACTAACCTCATCGTTAATCTGTCCCTTCCTCTCTTCTCTTTTCCCATTTTCTTAAGCAAATCCACCTTATAAATGCATAAAGAAATCTCCTTTAGTTTTGAGATGCAGTAATATTTAAGTGGTCCTAACACTAGCATTACCATTCTGACCAATCCATATTTTAGTAGAGTTTGGCAGAGGAAAACAATAAAGATGACAAAAATGAAAGGGTTCTTTAGTTTTGTTTTATTGTCTAAGTCTAATGTTCCTCTTCAAGTTTTCCCTTCATAATTAGTCATATAATAGTTATGAATTCTTATTGAAGTCATGTAGGAATTTATCAGACTATTTTTGAATTTCTTCTTCTTAGTTTTTTAAAAATTGCTTGGTACACACATTCTCCCTTTTCTTGACAGTCTCCTCTGATTATGTGATGTTATGGGGAGATCCCATTTCTCATTTTAGGAAAACCCTCACGAATCCTGTTAAGCCTATTAATTTAGAATTATCCAACCATATGAAGATGCAGACAGAAGGTTATTGTCTACAAGCCAGGGAGTTAACCCTCATCAAGAACCAAATCTACTAAAACCTGAATCTTGGACTTCCTAGCCTTCAGAACTGTGAGAAATAAATGTTGTGTGTTGTTTAAGCCACTGATTCTATGGCATTTTGTTATAGTAGCCTGTGTTGACTTAGATATAATACCCATGTTGCACTATTCTCACATTAAACATGTTAATAAACCAGTCTGAGTAACATAGTGAGACCCCGTCTTTACAAAAAAATAGAAAACTCAGCCAGGCATGGTTGCGTACACCCGTATTACCAACTTTTTTGGAGGCTGAAGCAGGAAGATCCCTTTAGCTCAGTCCTGGAGTTCGAAGCTGCCGTGAGCTGTGATGACGACCCTGCACTCTAGAAAAAGGTTTTAATAAAGGCTTAAAATAATTGATTTTCATTTGATTTTTCTCCTTCCACAGATTTAGTGCCTAGAGAAATTTTGACAAGGATAAGACACTCCAAAGCCCATTTATTATCTCCCTTTTTATGGGCCCTTGTTGAAGGAAAGCTATGTGAGTTTTTCTTTTGCTTGGCATTCTGCTCTTTTGTGTTACTGCTCAAGTCTTCATATCATTATCTCAGCATCATTATGATCATCCTTGGATGAGAATCCTCTACTTGCTTCACACTGCTAGGATTTTTTAAGGTGAAGCAAGTGTGCAAAGATTTGTTTCATCTTCGGGGAGAGCTCATGTGTATTTTTTATTTCTCACCACTGGAAGGCAATAAGGCAACTATCAGTTGAAAAGCTCACACTAAGCTGGTACCCAATTTGTATAAGTGCCCATCCCCCCAATCATTTGAATACTTCTAGGGATTTCAGTAGGAACATTTATAATTAAATTGGCAATGTTAAGAAACTTATGATGTAAACAAATTTGTTCATTTGAGAGGTGCCTTAGGACAAAAATGGCAGGATTCCTTATGAGAAGAGGACATAGCCAGATCTATCTAAAAGACAGATAACTTAACAGACAGATTATTTAAATAAGCTGTAATAACTCCCTTCTTTGTGGTGCATGAGTGTGTGTTTGTAGATTTTAAATAGGCTTTCTGCATCTAATTATTCTCTCTTCTTTTGCAGAGAGAAGATAATTAGTTTCTACAGTATAATTCCATTTTTGTCTAAAGCCAGCTCGTTCCTAATTTTGTGTGTGTATGCATGCACATGTGTGTGTGTGCCAATATGTGTGTTATTTTCCATTTTTTTCTTTCTGCTTGGGTATTTTGAATACTAATTGGTCAAAGTTTGTTTTTGCTATTATGCAAAAACAAAACTAAGACTATCTAGTTCAGATCAATTTGGTAGTTTCTTAAATAATTTAATTATTATTCTGTCTTTCTGTTGCTTAAAAAATGTGGGCTATGTTTTTAAAAAATTGGCTCTGGATATAAATTAGTAATAACCTTATTCGGTAGTTACAAGATTAGAAAAACACAAAGAGCTCTCTTTCTAAACAAGAAGAATACTTTGAAACACAATCTGAAGAGTCTTTATAATTCAGTTTATGTACCTCTGTAAATTTTATTAATAAAAGGTTTTTGTTATGCTCCCAATAAATATATGAATCTTTAGATAATTTAGAATTATTTGTTTATATTGATTTGAAGACTACTGTCTCATACATTGTACATAAAATCAATGTCTCAAATACTAGTGTATTCAACTAGTATTCGGCTTCCCATGATTCGATCTTAATAAATTTTCTACATGGATTTTGAGTCAAATCATTGTCATTGTTTTCACAATTGCTAAGATTTTGAATATAAAAAATTATGTAATGATGGCTGTCTTCAAAAGGGTTAATGTCTTGAATAAATTCTTAAAATGTGATAAATAATAAGGCTTAAAAAAGAGTAGAATTTTTATTTCTTCTAAAGAATAAACAAGTTATTCTCTTCCAAGAAAACAAAAATGTGTTTTTTTAAAAAGTTAAGTTCCTAATAATTACTGTTCTCAGTGTTGTATTTTTCCAATAACTATTTCTTCTATGATGTTATTTCTAATGTTACTTTTCATACATTTGATCCCAAATTCAGAAGAGTACAGCTAACTATTCAGATGACTTTTGTACCTAAAACTCTCTTTGGTTTTGCTAAAATAGTCACTGTGTAACAAGATTTGCTTTTTACCTTTTAAAAGGAAAAAAATAATAAAAATAAATAGATTTATTTGGCATTTCCCAAATTTTAAGTAACTCCTGTCAAGAGAATTATATTTCTACTAAACTTAAAAGGAAAAAAAAATCCAAAATTAAAAAACCTAACAGAGTTTGAGAGAAATTTAGTCTTCATAGTTTTTCTTTATGTGAAAGTAAGATATGTTAATTTAAGTATGTTTCAGTGATTGTGTACTTCTCAGGTTAACAAAAGCATACTCAAGTTCAAGTGTCCAAACTGGTATAATAACCACTTACAAATTAATTTTTGTTTCTAAATATTAATAATATTTCAATTGGGGACAGTCAGTGGCAATTATTTATCTATGTTTTATTAGTACATCAAAGACCCCAGAGATTGGTCAATGTCTCCCTTGTTTATAACATGTAATTATAATTACTTCCAGGATAATCACTAAGTCTTTATGAATTAATTGGTGTTTTCTGTCAACAGAGACTTTCATAGTTTTCCATTCTTGTATTGTTGCCTAACATAATTAAATAGCCAGAACTGTTCGTTTTTTACCACCATAATGGAGAAAAATTGACTAAAACCCTTAAACTAGCATTGATAGGGCAATTTTACTTAAAATTTTTAAGAATATTTGTAGCACATTCATCAGTTAAACTTGTAACTCTGGCAAAATTGTAAAGGTGAAACATAATGAGACCCAGCACATTAAATTATTTGAACATTTACAAATGCATTTTAAACAAGCATCTTCATTTAAAGGATTTGTTTACCCGGGGAGAACAATGGAAGATAAATGAGGGACTAAGGAAACATTTCAGGCTCTATTAATGAAACTACTTCATGTGTTCTTTAGCATCATAGTCCCATTTTTATTCTGCCCAGAATCTTAAGTACTTCTATGTACATCTGCTAATTCAAGAGATGATTGCTATGATCATTGAAAATCAAAACACAAAATTTTAGCCATACCTCAAAAATCTTAGCTTCTAAACATTCCTGCCCACCCCTTATTCTTACATGTAAATTAAGCAGCCAGCACCTAGTAAACTGAGGTCCCATCTTCCTGTTTCTACATTCTATCCCTGATGATCATAACTCATTTTCATGAATTTGAACAGTGTATAATTCTTAGAACAAAACTTAACTTTGAGTGACGCTCCCCAATAAGCTATAATATTTTTCAGTTACTAACAAGTAACTGAAATATTTAACCTAGAATAAATATTTATTCCACAGAATATGTATCATAGCTGCTTCCAATATTGCGGTATTCTTAATAAATGCTTGAGTTAATAGCTTTTGGTTCTTACTTCTTTCACCACAGTGCATACCTTACAAAGTTGTTATAAATGTAAAATATGTATGCAAACCAGTTAGCATAGAGCAGGCTTCATAACAAATCCTCCATAAACGGCAGTAATACTACTGCTGCCAATAATTAAAACAAAAGTCACAGTCTGTTTTCACTGGATGAGGAAGAAGAGGAGGAGGAAGAGGAAGAAGAAGTGGAAGAAGAGGCAGAGTGGGGAGGAAGAGATGGAGACAAATAAAATGTGGGAAAGGTAAACAGCAAATCATTGTTAAAAACTCAGAAAAATCACAAAGGAACAGTAAACCTTTTGAAGACAGACCATACCCAGAAAGAAGGTACTATTGCAGGTAGTAACTTGAAACCAAAAAGTAGAAGATTACTTTGGAAATCTTAAATTATTATTTTTATTAGTAACATCACACAGTGTTGAAGGTTTCAGGTCCTTGTTCCTTTAGTATACTCATTTAGTCTCCAGATTGCTGATATTATACATGTTTATTTTAGGAGAGAGAATTTATAGGTTTCTGAGTACAGACATGAGTGTCAAACCTTTATAAAACAAGCAGGTCTTTTTCTTAGACTCTACACTAAGGTAGAGTGTTATGTCTACCCTAAGACTCTGACATTAGGGTAGAAATAATAATAGAATATTTTTCCTTTCTCTTTATAACAGGGAAAGTCTAAAAATTTGTAGTCTGGTCTATTGATCCCAAGTTTTGTAGTATGAAGTAAAGAATTTCCACATTCTTGAGCAAATGCTTAAATTCAAAGAGTGGATTCATTTTTTTAAAATGCTCAGGGAAACTTAGTATACTAAACTGCAAACCGCTGAAAGGCCAACCTTGCCTTGAGGGCACAGATCCATTAGCACTTGTTCAGGGTCCCATTCTCTTCCCAGGAGAAGATCAGGCTTGGCAAATGAGAAATCTGTGGTCATTAATTCTTTGCATTTATAAGAAAAGTTGTTTCTGAACTTTATTCTTAACCCAATTCACTTGAGATACAGATTTCTTAAGTGAATTGAACTTTGGTCTTGTAGCCAGAGTCTTTATAGAACTGCGTGCTAGTTCAAGTTTTAGAGAGGTTAGATCTGTTCTTAGTGGAGTTCTCACTTGACTCCAAGGGGTAAAGGAAGGTTAAAATTTCATAAGGCAAGCAGTTTCTAAAGGATATTTTTTTGTAATATGATTGTCCAAAATTTTACTGGGCATTGCTTCCTCAATATCTTTGTATTATAAATTCATTGAATCATATATGTAAGCAGGTTAACTCAAGCAAATTACTCAGTTAAAGTGGCTGTAAATCAACTGTTATAAAAACTATTGCTTGTACAATATCAAAAAATAAGGGTTTTTTGTTTATAATACATGTACTAATTTTTTAAGTTTTGTGATTTCAATCTTTTGTTAAGTTACCACTTACATGATAATAATGAATTATCTCCTTTCCTGTAAATGCATGCTATTCTTTCATTAAAAAGTAGAGGGTTTTTCATTGTTGTTGTTATTGTTTTTTGTTTGTTTGTTTGTTTGTTTCCCTATCTTTGAATGTAGACTGATCTTGGAAACTTGCTTAACCAGTGAAATTCAACAGAAGGTATATTATAGCTAGGTAATATAAGGTTTCACAGTTTCTGCTTAGACCTTTTGGAATTCATATTCTTGGAAAACTTATCCTGGGAAATGTCAGCTGACATATTTAAAGTAGGAAGACCACACTTAAGGAACTCAAGCCATGTAGAGCAATCTTGGAGAAAATACCACGTGGAGACAGTAAGCTAAGGAGCACCAAAACACACCACTGAGTTAAAAAGCCAGCTTTTAAGCCCATCCTCCAGCCTTAGCCATAGCAGTGGATGCTATTTGGATCACAGATAAACTTCCCAGCAGAAATCCTCCCTAGTTACTGAGCCACAAAATTATGAGCAAAATAAAAGTTACATTAAGTCACTCAATTTTAGGGTAGCTTTAATGCAGTGGTTGATAAGTAGAAGAGAATGTGGTAGTTTGGATCAATCTGTTTCTATAACTAAAACCTAAAACAAGTTGCATTATTTTGAGAGTGTGTGTTAGTCACAATCTGAAAGCTGGGAAGACTTTTGATAATTATTTTGAATATAAGTGAGGGAAATGTTATTGGAGGCCAGGGAAAAGGGGGCCTTAATATGTAGTAGAACTTTTTGCAATACTCTTACCTGTAGTAATGCAGAAAAGAGAAAGGGTAAATAATGAACATTTTTTTGGTTTGGAAGATTTTCAGATAGGATCTAGAAAGTTCCAATTGTCTTTTTCTAGATGCCTATGGTAAAATAGAGAAGAAATACCAAGTAAAGAAGAAAGTGCTCAGTTTTTGAGTGGAGTTTACAGAAAATATAAAGGACCCAGGACTTTTAGGTTTCAAAAATAAAACCAGGTTTCATCTTCCAGTACCTTTTGGCAAAGATTATCAAGGTAGAAATTGGTTTCAGAAAAAGAATCAAATCCCAAATCCAGTGTGCTATCAATGAAGCAGGCTACAGGGATCCTCAAACTTTTTAAATACGGGGCCAGTTCACTGTCCCTCAGACCGTTGAAGGGCCGGACTATAGTTTAAAAAAAATATGAAAAAATTCCTATGCACACCACACATATCTTATTTTGAAGTAAAAAAACAAATGGGCAAAAACGCCCACATGTGGCCTGCGGGCCATAGTTTGAGTACGCCTGCGTTTAGATCCTGTGAATTCTGTTCAAGCAAAGAATATAAATTTACCCAATAAAAACACAACGTATATTAAAACATTTTTGCCAAAATGTACACCAAGGTGTGATTATAGATTTTCAAAATTGTATCTTCTACCCTATTTGAACTTTCACCATTTGTTTATTCTCTTACTTTCATAGCAATTAATTTCCATATATATCTGTAATGTAGTCTTCTTTACAAACTTTGTTTTCCATCGTTAAAATTATCTAAAAACTACAAAATCTGACCTCTGTTGACTTCTCCTTCACTAAATTCTTTGATTAAAATTTTTTAACTGAAACAAATATGACTCAATATAGGGGACTGATTTATAAAAGGTAGGAGTTTGAGCCTATTAAAGTTGATTTACAAAATATTGTTTTTGCATTTCAAACTTTCTAAAATGCAATTGATGCCAGGCAGCAAAGAGTAAAAGTATGTATTGCCATGTCAAAGAGAGTATTATGATTAATATTTATTATTATTAAACATCAGCTCCATCACAAAAAATATGTTGTTCAGTGATGCTTGTGTATGTAAATTTTGACAATTATAGAGTCTATTTCAATTGCTAAAATATCACTGCTCATTTGTGAGCAATTATAAATTAATCACTCCCATAGCCAATTTAAGCTATATTTTGTTGCATATGATTATTTTTTTAAAAAACACTCTTACCATAATTCTGTGATTCACCAAACTTTGTTTTATTGATATCAGTATTGTTGCTAATATTGTTACTACATATACAATGAATTTTTATTCAATATAACTCTTTTTAACTGAATTTAGAAATCATTCAAAACTTTGAAGTTGAAAATGTGCAAAATTAATTTAGAAGAATAATTATTTGCTCTAACTAAAAATTTATAATTTACAGTGATATGGAAATGTGTGTTCTACAATAGCACTTGTTAAATTATCTTTTTTCATGTTTTAAAAATTTGTGGAACTTTCATGTTTATTATCAATTTTGTTGAGATATAGAAATTCAGTCCTTAATTTTTATTAGAAGTCATTTCAAATTTTTGGACTACTGACACATGAAAGCAAACTTAAAAATGCCATTAAACAACTAAATAAATATACGTAGATTGACACCATTCATAAAACTTACTAAACTGCTGCTGCAGAAGCATTCAGATTTTTTGTTGCTGTTGTTATTGTTGTTCTATGGCAGTACTACTCACTATATTGGCCACATATATTTCACATATATATATACAGTATAATTTCCACATTTCCAAATGACCGTACTAACTAGTGGCCTGGCACTTTTCTGCATGTCACAAACTATGCCATAGACCATGGCAGAATTAGACTACAGATCAAGTGGTTCACAGGGGCATCATGGTTGAATAATTTTCCTATTACTAAGCAAGGCTGGAAAGAATTAGCTGCTTCTAGCTTATCCTATCCCTTAGCACTGTATTTTTATCAGCAAGTGCCCTCAGGAAATGGGTGATGAGTTATCTTTGGTCACTTTTCAAATTTAATCACATGTTAAATTGATAACTTTGTTACTGCATGTATATCACATATTCTATTAGATGATATCTTGCCAGATGATGGGAGAACCAATTAAAGATCTATTAATCTGATTTTGGTTTATTTTATACAATTCTTGATACTGCCACTTTCTTTTTAAGAGATAAAACATCTGGGACAATTCCTATGGTAGACAAATACTCTTCCAGGAAAATGAGCATAAACTAGGACTTTGTAAGGCAAACATAACATCTGGTAACACTATTTGTAAATAAACTTGGAGAATCTTTAGTTGTAAAGCTATAATATTGAAGAGAGATGAGATTTTATCTATATGTCTTTTCAAAAATTGAAAATTTTTATTACCTACAGTGAAAAGTAATGTGCCTGAGTATCTCACTACAATGCAATTTACAGTGGATCCAGTGAAAGGTACTCAACTATTGCTTCATGCTAAAAGTAATGAAGTAATCACATGATCTTATTCTAATTTGTGCTGCTTATAGAATCACTTGATAGCATAGGAAAGCAAGGACAGAAATGGAGCACAAGCCAGTGCAAAAAGTAGGAGGATTAGAGAGAAAAACTAACATTTGAATCACTATGAAAAAGGAGATTGCAGGGTTTTTTTACTATAAAATACAATTTTCTAACTTTCTTCTCAGTGTCAATATGCAGTCATTGTTATCTTTGTTAAAATCATTTATTTAGCATCCACAGGCACATGCTACTCTAAGTATGGAATGAAACAAATAAAATATACATACTCTATGCTCCTCTAGGCTTTCTGTCTGGTAGTGCTTTTGATTTTAGAGCACATAAAAATGTAAATGTATCTCAAGAATGGAAAAACAAGCACCACATGCACTCACCAGGAAATTGGTATTAACGAATCAACACTTAAGAGGACATATAGGAATAACATTTATCAGGTGTCGGGCGGGTGGGAGGGGGGAGAGGGGACATGGGCAATATACGTAACCTTAACATTTGTACCCCCATAATATGCTGAAATAAAAAAAATAAAAAATAGAAAGAAAGAAACCAAAGGCAGTGAGAAAAAAAGAAAGAAAATAGGAAACGAAGTCTTGTTATTCATAGGTATGCTCTGTTGAAGAAGACATAAGGTGAATGTGGAAATAAAGATAGAATTCAGTAGTAAAAAAAAATTGTAAATTTTTCTTAATTTCCTCAATAAGAATACAAGGAAAGATATAATGTTTTGTTGTTTGAGTTTTTGATTTATATACATAATATTCTTTGGATGTAAGAAAATCTTGGTATAATTTGTGCATTTTTATTGATTTCAAAAGATAATATTCAATATTTGAATTGATTTGTCACATAAGTGCAATATGTTTTAATACTTTCTTATGTATGCTAACTTATTTTATTTGTAACATAATTATTGTACAAGAATCACTTGTCCTTCTCCCCCCAAAAAACCTCTACTGTCTCCCTCCTAAATCATTGTACAGGATACCATACTAGAAAATTATATTTACAGATGCTAACATCTGAGGTCGTTAACCTCCCCAGGGCTGCAGAAGGTGAGGCCTAGTAGGGACCGGGATGAGGAGCTCTGCTGCTCCTACCCCACCCCTCTTCCATGAAAAAATTACCTTGAAACCATGAAACTTAAAACTTAGGAAAGGCAGGGTGGGGCACATGCACAGCAGGAGGTGGAAACAAGCACCACATATACTCAACAGCAAACTGGTATTAATTGAGCAGCACCTAAGTGGACACATAGGTACTACAGTAATAGGGTAATGGGCAGGTGGGAGGGGGGAGGGGGCGGGTATATACATACATAATGAGTGAGATGTGCACCATCTGGGGGATGGGCACGTTGGAAACTCAGACTTGTGGGGGGAGGGGGCAAAGGGCATTTTTTTAAACCTTAAAATTTGTACCCCCATAATATGCCGAAAAAAAAAAAAAGGCAGGAAGAACCTTCATTTCCTCTTCCTTTGCATCAGCACCTGATCTCTGTCTAGGACACTCTCCAAGCCAGTGGATAAAGTATCTTCCATGAAACCAGTTCCTGGTGCCAAAAGGTTGGGGACCACTGCTAAAATGTTTCCTGAATATTTGTAGATTTTAGATTTGTTGTCTATATTTTATGAGCTCATAAAAATTTCATTCATATACAAAAAAAGGCAATGATCATTATTATATAAACTCAAATAAAATGATAGTTATTTAGAATATTAAAATATTTAAAATAGTAGCTTGAATCGCAACTGCCTTCTTATATCACTTCTATGTTAGTTTTAGGCATATTGATTTATAGTCGGCCAGTTTGAAATTGAAGCATTGATATGAGAAGGATACGTGGAGAAAAAATAGCTAATTTCTAGACTCCAGAAAAACAACAACAACAACACTTTGAAAACTATATATAGAAGTCATAGATATACTTTAGAAAAATATGTTTCCTTGAATTAAAAGGAAAAAAAAAACCATTACCTGCTAACTCCAATAGTCCTTCCCTCAACCCACTTTCTCCTATTATTCCTGGCACTCTACATTTCACCATTGAGCCTGAGCCATACCTCTTAATTACTATAACTCTATTCTTGAAATATCATATATACAACTGATCTCATTACATCCTATTAGTTACATGGGTCTAATTATTGTAATTAGATGTTTTTCTACTGTTGAATGTCTTTGCAAAGAATAAAGGACTGTGGCTAAGTATTCAAAGGCAATTTCTCTCTAACTTGTATATACATTGTTCTCTCTTTGGGCATCCATTGTAGTTTACTTTAAAAAGATACAATGTAAGAATGTCAAAGCACTATTTTCATACATTATATAAATGTCTGACATTACAGAAAATTGTACCTATTGACAAAATTTCTCAGAAACCTGATTTTGTGAAATGTAGTAAAGTAATTAATTTTGACACCTTTCTTCATATCCCAGTGAAAGAAAAATACTTTAACCTTTTTACAGCAAATCCTCCCATCTGTACAACAAATGTTGTCTTCTATTATGTAAAGAATGACACGTCATAAATACTGACTTTTCTTTTTTCTCTTTCTTCTTCCCCTTTAAGCACACAAACCTGCTTAAATAACAACAAACAACAAAACCCTATCATCTTTCTCCCTCTACTGGCTCTCATTCTTTTCTCTCAGCTTTCTCCAATCTAATGTTTGTTCTCAGTCTTACAGACAGCATTCTCATTAAGGTGACCGCCATCCTTTTGTTGTTCAGATTAATGTAGATATTAACTCTCTGTGTACATTTTATTTTCTTTCCTCAAATTTGTCTTTCATACATCCTTTAAATTTTGGTGTTAGCTCCATTATTGCCTTAACCTTTTTCTTTCTTTCCCCAAAATCTCTTCCTGGATGATTTCATGTGCTTGCATGTCAATTTGCCTAAGGTTACCTGAATAGAAAATGCTCAAGCCAGATGTATCCAATGCCATTTTTTCCCTTACCTTTGATTTAATTTTAGTAAATTAAATTAAACAACAGACAGAATATTTTTCTTTTATTATCAAAATATTAGAAATTGCCTTTCTAAAACAAATGGAAACTTTTTCCTTTCTTTTTTTTTTTTTTAATATGAGGTTCAGGTAAATCAACATTAGAACTCATAGAAATTTGAGAGTACATCTCATCGAAGCATCATTTTAAAGCACATGAAAAATTCTACCCCCAGCTTCCGTTTTGTTGCTTAAACCTATTTCTCTAACATCAAATATACCTATAGACTTTCAAAGATGAGGGCACCTTTTGTGGACAACACTTACTGTTAATAACTTAACTAAACTTCTATCTTTCTAAATATTTATTCTATTACTTTTTAATAATTGTAAGCAGCTTTAAAAAGTGCTAAACAGAACAAGTCTAATTATTGTTTGTATGAAATCTACTAAAAAGTTGAAGACAATAAAATTCCTACTCTTCTCATGTAATGGTTGATTGTGTAACTCTTGATTATTCAGTTTCATCAGTAATTTTTCCCATGGCATAATTTATGGTTCCTTGCAATAAGATACTACTCCCAGGATATGACTTTTTTCCATAAGGCCCACAAACTTATTGTCAGTATCCAGTGTTGACCATGTCTAGCAATTAGACTAAAGAAGCCACAAAATTGAAATGTATCCATTTGCCATAAAAATAAACAGATTATAGTGTTGGTGCTAAGATTATTACACATAGTGCTATCTTTACTAAATAGTATTATGTGTTCAAACTAACTGGAAAACCACAACTCTAACAGAAGTTTTTTTATTCATTTAGCGTGAAAAATTATCAGAAGCTCTAAGGTGCCACATAATGCTCATTTTTTTTTTTTTAGAATAAAGATCTATGTAGGAAACAATAAACAAACCAACCACCAGACAAACAGATAAAATTACCTGGGTATTTTTGTGAGTATGGATTTATAATTAGGGAACACAGATAAAATGAATATTTAGATGGCTTCACTCTAATATCTGTTAATTTTAACAATAGTAACGAAATTCCAACAGCTTGAGAAATTTTCTAAATCCTCTGTATATAACTCCATCCCACACAAATACTGTTATATGAAAGAAAACCTCTCTAGAAACACTCCCTATCACCTGGACCTTGAATATATAGGCCAGGCCTCAGTGACTGCTTTTGTTTTTTTGTTTTGTTTCTAAACTAAATAACTATATTTATAATTAAATTATTATTTCTTTAGACATTTTAATTAAGTTATAATTAGTCCATGTAGCCTTCTGTCTCCTTTAGGTAATAGCATATCTGTATCAACTGTTTAGCTTTGTAGTTATATTTAACTTAGTGGGAAAAATTGCCTTCTTTCTAGGTTGAGGGTGTATGCTATGAGCAAACCACTGTTAGCATTAAGTACTGGTAACACTTATGACATGCTAGATATCAATAGTACAGTTATGATCTCATTTTTTAAGTATTAATTAAGTAGCATTGCCATTGTTTTATTATTCTAGGTATTATACCAAAGAGGTTTTGTTTCCGATTGTTATTCTTTTGTTTGCTAGAAGAAAAAAATTATCCAAATTGAGTTTATAACAAGTTAAAGTTCGTAAGGTGTTTGCATTTATAGTCTTGAAAGCCATGTTTACTGTGATTATTTATTGGCTTTCATAGAAGGGGAATTTTCTTAGAGGTATTTTTTTATATTGTAATATTCTTGGATATTTACTTTTGACTTAATCAATTTTTAAAAGACTACCAACAACAATTTGGTAAATCTATATACCCAGTTCAGTATATTTGGGTCTAATTTGTTGAGACAAATAAATATACTTTAGTTCAGATTTATTTTATATTCTATGAACTTACTCTGGATTCTATATATCAGTACTTCCTCAAAATTTTAGGGTGAACATCATTTTTAAACAGCAAAGAACAAAAAAACTGAAATAGGAGCTTAATCTTTCTGCCATTTTTCACTGTCATGGCATGCTTGTCATGAACAGTAGTCTGTCCTTCCTTGATAATTTCCTTGTTCTAAATTTAATCAATAATTTGATTTTACTATTAGAGTCTTTTTTTTCAAATGAATTCAGCCTTGAAGTATCTTTGCAGTGTTATTATATGTCTGTTCAGCTTTTTATAGTTATCTTTGGAAATATATTGTTTTTATTTATATTATTTTATTTATTTATTTTTTAAATCTTAGTTAAACTAGACAACTTCTTTTCCATCCATATTGGGTTCTTCCTATAATGGAATCATTCAAAATTTTATAGTTTAAGTTTAATTATTAGCATTGCTCTCACTTTACTTGCTAAACTCAATTTTTCATTTCTGGAGACTCCTCTATATTGTTATCAAGGATACCATTCAAATGCCATTTTTGTCTGTCTAAAACATAATACCATTCCACTGCATTCATAATAGTTTTCTCCTTTACATCTCGTTATTTATTAAGTGTTCTCTGTTATTATACATTGATTATATCAATAAAATAAATTATGGCAAATTCAGGGAAAATGATAGGCAAAATATTTGTGGGAGAAATTTTGAAACCTTTTATTTGTCCACCCTTGCCTGCTAGAATTAAAAATGTTTCCATTTAAATGTTCAAAGTTTTCATAGCTTTCGTTTTTCTTTTTGTTCTACCTGAATCTGAAAGAAACTCAGAAATATATTTTTTTAATCATAGATCTATTAATGGAATTTACCTTTTTAAATGGGTAAAAATTTACAGAGCTGTTTCTTGGTTTACCTTGTTAAGTATCTTGTGAAAACACAGTAAATTTATTCTCCTTGCTGCT
Organism: Mirza zaza; assembly: GCA_008750895.1. Lineage (NCBI taxonomy): Eukaryota > Metazoa > Chordata > Mammalia > Primates > Cheirogaleidae > Mirza > Mirza zaza. Next base: position 39,400 of record VSMD01133314.1, read on the forward strand.
ACTGCTGCTGTTCTTGATATTGCATGAATTCAGCAACCCCTGGGAACATTCTCAGAGTTTATTGAAAAATTCTTTTAAGTTTTCAATTGTTAGTGCTGCAGAGTGTAAATCAGGATGTATTTCTTCTCTTCTAAGGGCATCTGAAAAAATGTCAAGGTCATTTGCATTTTTCCACATAAAATAAAAATACTTCTAATTTTAGAAAAAATGTGTGATATATTTGGTCTATGGCTCTAATCAGATATTTTAAAACTAATGTTATTATAATGTTGTAGGGATAAAAGTCAGTCATTAGTATATGTATATTTTGAATTTATATTTATATTTTCACACTAATATAAAACTATTATAGAAACTTGGGATAAGTATGTATGTCCCTGGTTTCAGAGTTATTGTTGCATATTTTGAATATTTTAATCCATAAACAGTTAATTAATGTCTGTTAATTGAAATCATAAGTCTAACTCTAAGTCAGAATTAATTATTTATTTTGGTCCTGATTTTAAACTGTTCTTCTAAGTGAGCTTTCTAAGGTATTTGAATAGTCTATGCCCTTCCCCTCAAATATTTTCCCCTTCTCAAAATAATGTCACAACAATCTTTGATAAATGCAATATTATTTTAATTTGCAATTACAGATAAAGCTCAAAAGGCAAATTTGACTAAAACAATTTAATATGTAGACTTTGTATATTGATATAAGCATATTTACATTAAGTTCTACATTAATAGAGACCTAAAGACATAAAAAAGAAAGGAAAAATTTTTTGAAAAACACACACAAATGATAAAATTTGACTATAGCAAAGATAAAAAATCACATATACCTACTTCACGGTAATTCTTACCACTATGTAAATTTCCCCTTTATATTAGCTGCATATGAACATATATTTATTACATGATTATAATTATTTACAGAATTTTTGAAGATTGGATTCTAATTTCCAAATATTATATTTTCATTTTGAATGTATAAACACCATTAGCAGTTTATGTGCACATCACGTGGTATATATCATTTGAAGGAACATAAACATATAACAGTCAAATTTTCTTCTAAACATAACACTATATTAGGCATTCTTGGTCCCAGTGAGCTAACAAAGGAGTCATTCATAAATACCACAATCACGTGTAATCTGAACTTTTTCAGGAATACCTGGCCAGAATTATCTGTTGGGTGTTATATTTAATTCAAAGAATTAATCTATAGTTTTAATGTGAGTCAACTATGGGAAAATATAAATTGACTACTTTAGAAATCTGTACATGGTACAAAGGCTAAAGCTATAATTCCAAATGGGATATAGCTATGTTCATAAGTAGGAGATATAGGTAAATAAGTTTGATGATGAAATAGCTTAGAATAAACCTCCATGGTTGCTGGTCCATGTGAATTAGGCTATGATGGTATCAACTCATATTAGCATTCTAGTGTCTAGTAGTGCAAATTCAATTTATTCACAAATTGCATTAGATATCAACCAAGCATCATTTGGTCTGACAACCATATAGGAAAAATCAATCCTTCTGCAATAATCAAAAGACTATCTTGAATAAGTAGTCTGTATAATGTCTATATTGTTACCAGGTATTGCTTTAAGACGTTATTGATAGTGGAATATAATTGACCTAAATATAATTAGGTCACTTATAGTGATGAAAATTTAGCTTTCTTATTATCCTAGACACTGTGACTCCTATCCTATTTCAAGTGTTGGCCGGATTTTTATGGTAATATCTTCATAATAATCAAAAGCAATGGCTCAGTTAATGGGGTTATCAGTACGATTGTAGATGCTGCCAAAATCCCTTGGCTCCAAGTCAACTGCTGTAACTGTGTCCAATGTCTCCTCATATATATCATAACATATAAAGAAAGAAAGCAACATCATAAAGATATAGAATTATAATGCAGTATGATTATACATGCAAAAATTTAGTGTATAATTGTTATCTAAGAAGTAAATCACTTTTTCCTGTTTATATATAACCACCTATTTATTGTCAAATGTATCAAGGATTAAAGTATGTGGAGATATTTGACCTTAAATTATCATATACATTAAATTGCTTAATTTTTATTACAGATTAACCAGAGAGAAATATTTTCTTTTGGAATAAACAAAAAAAGTAACCATATTAACAGTCTGTCTTTTTGTTAGTCATTTTTTTAAAAATGTGATATAAAAGTTTAGCTTCTTCAGGTTTTATGAAGCATGAGAAATTAGTAACAGAGTCAGAGACTTTCTACCAAAAGCATAGAAGGAAATCATTCCTGTTTTCATGATTAATGTTTTAGGGAAAAATCAAGAATAAAGATTTTTAAGTTTATAAAATATTTGAGAACTGAACTTTAGCAGAAAATGTAACGGGTATTTATTCACTTTCAGACAAATAGAAAAGCAAATTCTTAGGGGAGAAAGTGATAATAAGTTAACTATCTTAATTTTATCTTAGATCATTAGATTTAATCAAGCTAGTTGCAAAAAAGGATGCTTTCTTTTTGTGCTCCCTGCTGATCTTCTGAATTCTTGTAATCTTTTTTTATGCCGCAACTCAGTTGGAATCCTTGTCTGAAGCCATATTACTCCATGCAGGAAAGGGCTTTTGAGAAAATAGGATAATGTTATTCACATCAAATCTTTGAACTTTTTTTCCAAGAGGGAATTATTGATTGTGTCAGCATCCTTTACACTGCATTGCAAAGATTCAATGTGGAACAATGATTCATTCTATAAAGGAACATAGGACATGATTGCCCTGCCTCCCACCCTATTAGTACTTTAACATTGGACTGCTTATCCAGCTGCTTTGACATACAAATCATCCCAATTGGTTTCTAACAATATAAACTGTATTTGTATGCTGCTCTCATATTATTTTATCCGATTACATTCACAAACCTTATTTAGGTATTGAAGCTTGTGACCAGATCTCTTGATATAAGGTTAATTGGAAAAAAAAAACCAACAAAACAAAAATGGTATTTATACATGCTCTGGCTCAAAACTCAAACTTATTGTAGCTTACATGAGAGACCATTTTTTTGTGTGTGTTAATATAAAGTCAGCAACAGAATAAAAAATTAAGGGCACACATAATCTGAACGCCAGACACAGATACTTTTAAAGGATAAACTACTCAAGAATTTTAAGTGTATGGACTCATATATTGAGTAAATGATCAAAAGAAAATTCTATTTTGCATCGAAATTTTTATTGTAATAGTGATCATGCATCAAAGTGCTGAATAAACCTATTTTTTATATATGAAGTATACTGGTTAATTATGATAATGAAAATCCAAAATAAGATTTAATTTATTTTTCTATGAAGAATCCTATTTGTCTATTAGTTGTAAACTTACATGGTATTAAAACTTTTATTTTATTTATTTATTTATTTTAATTTCAGCATATTACGGGGGTACGAATGTTTAGGTTACATATATTGCCTTTGCCCCTCCCAAGTCAGAGCTTCAAGCGTGTCCATCCCCCTGATGGTGCGTACTGTACTTCTGGGGTGTGAATATACCCATCCTCACCTTCCCCCTCCCACCTACCTGATAGCCCTCGAATGTTATTACTATATGTGCATTTAAGTGTTGATTGATTAATACCAATTTCATAGTGAGTACATGTGGTGCTTGGTTTTTAATTCTTGGAATACTTCACTTAGTAGAATGGCCTCCAGCTCCATCCAGGATAATACAAGAGGTGCTAGATCACCACTGTTTTTTGTGGCTGAGTAGTATTCCATATTATATATATACCACATTTTATTAATCTACTCGTGTATTGATGGGTATTTTGGGTTGTTTCCACATCTTTGCCACTATTAAAACTTTTAAAACTCCTCTCTTCTAAAATTTGAATCACTACTTCTCAAAGGCCCTTTACATATTTCCTTTTTTAGGATGTAAATTTATTAATTTTCACATATATTTTTATTTTTATAGCAATTCATAATAATTTAACATTGGATCAATTCTAATAATGTTTTATAAAATATCCTTAACATATTAATATCCCAGGTGGCTTAAGTAAGAAAACTTAACAGAAATTCCCATTTCCTCTCATAAGATATATGAAGTTGTGAAAAATAAATCAACTTAATTTGTGAACAATTCCCAAGAGTTCACACAAAATATTCAAAATTTAATGGCTAATTTCAAAAAGAAGTGTAAATGTGGAGGCATTAGTTTATAAGCTTTCTTCTAACCATATAACCATGTCCTTGGTCATATAAACTGAAATAAGGAATTCTAAGGCATACTCTATTTCAACTGTGCATGTTCCTGTGCTTGCATATGTGAGAAAATGTTAAAAATTCCAAAGACATTGGGTCAAATAAAGAACATGCTCTTCTCATTAATATGTCAGACACACATTCCTGAGATAGGCAACTAATGATTGTTTTCAAGTATAAAAGGTATATCTGGAATTGCACTTTATTTAACTTTTTCTCCAATTTGTTAACATTTAATTCTACTGAAGTAAAATTTTATTTAATGAGCTACAGCCAAAATAGTGTGCAAAATGGCTGCTGTTGTACGTATGTGATTCTGGCTCAAGATTATGCCTATAATGAGGAGACACAATTTAGTTTATTTAATAACATACTTAACACGGAATTTGCTTATAAGTTTTAAGAATTTGCTTATAAGTTTTGCCAGCTTGCAGGCAAATTTATAGTTTTTAGTAGTAGGATAATACAGAATTTCTGCAGCAACTCTGCCAAATACAAAAACTATTTCATAAAACTATCAGATCATTCTCAAATATTCAAAATTATTTCTAACTTGTTATTGTGTACATAATATTATTTCATTACATTGAATATGGCTTCTATTAAACTAACAGATTTTTTTAACCACATTCTTTTTGTTTTGTTTTGTTTTTGTTTTTGTTTTTTTTTGAGACAGAGTCTCTCTTTGTTGCCCAGGCTAGAGTGCCGTGGTGTCAGCCTAGCTTACAGCAACCTCAAACTCCTGGGCTCAAGCAATCCTGCTGCCTCAGCCTCCTGAGTAGCTAGGACTACAGTCATGCGCCACCATGCCTGGCTAATTTTTTTCTATATATATTAGTTGGCCAATTAATTTCTTTGTATTTATAGTAGAGATGGGGTCTCGCTCTTGCTCAGGCTGGTTTCAAACTCCTGACCTCGAGCAATCCGCCTGCCTCAGCCTCCCAGAGTGCTAGGATTACAGGCGTGAGCCACCGCACCCGGCCACCACATTCTTATAAGCACCTTAACAACCTCATTCTGGGTTTAACCTAAGCTACTTTCTTCATGGATGATTTTCTTCTCTGATCCACATCTTTTTGTGAATTCTTTCATTATTATTATTTCTTAACCTAGAATGTTTATCTGTGAAATTTTGTGTATGAAAAATAAGATTCAGTAGTTAAGAAATCCACAACGACACTCTGTATCAATCTCCTCCAACTCGAGTACTCTTGGGTACTCCCTAAGTCAGAACTTGACAGCTGGTGTGACCTGAGCAATACACACAGGTGAAACATAAATGGATTGCAGCTATGCTGGGAAATTACCCCCTCTCTCCAGCATCCAGTTGGAAACTAGTGTGGTCCTGGATTGGTTCAGCTCTAAGTTGCCTTCTCTCTACCTTAGTATACAATAAACATCATCACGTGTGTGTGTCGTGTATAAAACTTGGAACATAGTGTTCTAAAACCTTGCCCATATAAATTTCATCCTCTTCACTTAAAGTTTTAACAATTATAATTATCCTAATTTTCCTAATCTATATCTTTTATCTCCTTAAGTAAAATGTAGAGATCTCAAAAAATGGGAACTTAACTTTTGCACTTTGTGTATGTGGGAAGAATATTGTAAATTGTGTAATCATTATAGTCACTAAATACATTTTTTGCTGAATGAATGAAGAAATGAATAAAAGAAGATTGGAGTAGTGGAGGTAAAATAAGAGCTTCTTAAGGTTCTTCATATTCACAAGAAAACATTGGCGGATCTTTAGTTATTTGTGTATCTTTCTGACCTGGTGTCACCTGAGGCTAATAGTACAACATTAAAACTTACTTATTCATTACTGAGAAAGGAAAAACATCCTGTAGTTCAGATTTCTATTTGTTTATGGTTCTTTTTTAAATTGATTTACATAGAGTTAATCCTGTTTAAGATTTTATGACTGGGCAATTTCCTTAATTGGTATCCTAAAATACCCCCCAATCATTATACTACTTTGATAAACTAAAGAATCAGACTTTCCAATTTTCACTTCCTATATATAATCCAAAGTAATTTACTTTCTTAATACTGGATTTATTTTCCAGTTTTTGTATTTTGTAATCTTACTTTATATTCTTCCTTTTTGTAAAGATGGTGAGCAATTTAATGTGAAAAGCCTAACTTCCCAACAACTCTCTTTAATTTTCATTATGTTCATATTATTTAATATATTTTCAAAGATGAAAAAGGAGGTCAGCTGAAAGAATTGAATTGTATCAAGTTTTTTGAAATGCATTTAACACCTTTGTTGGAAGTCTTAGTAGAGAAGCCTATCATTTGATAGATATATAAACTGGCTCTTTCCTTCTGAGTCAGAACTGCAAAATAGTTTTTTTATCCTGCTGTGTGATTGTTTCCTTTGTTCACTACAATAAAATTAACATCAAGCATATTTGGAAAATCAGTTGACATGTGGCCAGTAACAACTTGGGAAGTTCCATGACTTCAGGAGATCTTGTTTGCGCAATGTAGAAGAATTACAAAACATAATGTGAGTAGCAATGCCTTATAATTGTTTTCTGCAGGTCTAGGACAGGAATCGGGAACTAACTGGCTGTTAATCCTTGACAGAGAGTTATACTCAGGCAAATATTTACCCAAGGTGAAGCATGACAATGAGAGAGTAAAAACCTAAAAATGGTATAAGGAACATTAGGTTTCAAGTCTTCTCATCTGTTGGGCACCAATTTAAATCCCATTAGGAAAAAAAAGATCGATGAGTCAAAAATAACTGGAATATATCTTGTGATGATGGCTATGGAGAGCAGCGTGTCTGATGAATTAATGTGTTTGATCTCTTATTGATGTTTCTGGTTTGCTTACATCTACTCTGATTTGGGGAGGTTTTGTTTTTTTCCTTGACAATATGAGTATAAAAATCAAATTCAGTGTTGCCTTTCTGCTGTATAACATTGTGCATTACCAGACCTTTAAGTATTCATTCATTATTAAAGATTTTCTGGGAACAGATAGTGAAAGAAAGAATTGAAATGATTGTCTGTTTTTAAATACTGATTACTCTCTCTTGCCCTTTTCTAACTTCTTACATCTGTGCTACTATGTTCTCTATACAGAACTAGCCATGATTGAGGGAGATTGGAAAAGGGGGAAATAAAGTGAAAGTGAGTGATAGTCCATAAAATATACAACTGGGTCAAAATGCATGTTCAAAATGATAGTGCAAAGGTGATTAATTGATATGTATAAAAATTAATTTACAAAAGCACATATTTTAAAAAGATACTATTTTCAATTCACTGACAATGTTAAATAACTTGGAATAATCTAGGAAACTACACAACACTATTGAAAGAAAGAATATCTAATTAAATGGAGAGCTAGAAATTGCTCATTCATTGGGCATATCATTATTGTAAAGATGTAATTTTTTCCCATCTTGCTTTATTTACAATGCAATCACATCAAAATCTCAAAAAAAATAAAAATAAAAATAAACAAACTGAAAAATTCACAGAGAAGAGCAAATAACCAAGAATAGTTAAAGCCCTCTTTAAGATGGAAATAAGGTGGGGGTGGGAAGGGCATTTTTTGAAACCTTAAAATTTGTATCTCCATAATGTCCCGAAATAAAAAAAAAAGAATCCAAAAAAAAAAAAAAAAAAAGGATGGAAATAAGGATAGAGATTTTACTCTACTTGATATCCAAACTTATAATAAAGTTATGGCAATTAAAATACACTATATAAAAATAGGCAAATAAAGAAATGTAACAGAACAGAGGCCCCTAAACAAACTCAAATACATTGTCCCATGATTTATAACCAGTTTGGCTCTGCATAGCAGTGAAAAAAGGAACATAATTTCAATAACTCCCTCTGAGGTAACTGGTTTTCTATACAGCAAAATGAAACTATCTCTACCTCACACTGCATAGCAAAAAATAATTCCAAGTGGATTTTATGTCATCCATACACATAGCATGTTTGCCCATTTATTTAATTCTTGTTAAACATAATTATAAAATTGCTGGGCGATTTTCATTTAATGAGGCTATACTTATGTTGACTTTTTTTTTTTTTTTACTTTCTTATGTTAGTTTTACTCATGTTCTATGCATTTTTTCCTTTTTTGTTTTCTGGTTTACTGAGATTTTTTTTTTCTCCCTCATCAACTTACATATTGTTTTGTTTGTTTTCTTTTGTTTGTTTCATTTTATCTTACTTTTTAAATTCTCTATGGCTTCTCCCTAGACTTTGATTACCATGTAAAAAACTACTTCATATACAGGGGGTTTGATGTTGCCTGCAGTGGTAAAGATAAAGATATTGAAAACACAGGTGAATCTGGCTTCCTCCAACTCATATACACAAAAGTGGCAAAAATTCCAGAGACGAGTCCATTACAGATTTTGTGGAACTCTTTTCTGAGCACAGATCAACAGCAGCCTCTGGTTTAACACATAACTGCCATGTGAGTTGTATTTAACTCAGGCTAGTTGTGCACCTGGGGCCTTGTAAAGTATATATAACTCACACGCCTCTACTTGGGAGATGTGTGGTGTGCGGGAAACTCAAGCTGTCATGCTCTAGCATACATGTTACATGATGGGTGACCTCCTGGGCAAAACCCTGAAGTTGCTTTGTGAAAATCTTACTTGCTGATGTTTTTATTGTTACAATCAATATTGACAATTTAACTCTAAAAACGTGGATTAAACGGATAGAAGTCAATAAATTTTGTTTTTCTACTTATGTTTGCCTTACTTAAACCTGAGAAATCAAGAGAAACAGTTTACCCTTATGGACTATTTTTCAAGTTTGCACATTACTTTTTATATTACTAATTTTCAAGTTTTCATATTACTTTTTATTAATAAACACAGAAAACAGTAAAAACACATTTTTCGTTAAATTAGAAAGGATCATTTTGTTTTTGAAGTTTTTATTCTATTTTTGTAATAAAAAACCGTGGCTCCATGGAATAATTTTTTATTTTAGTGTGGTAATCAAAGTGTTAAATGTGTTGAGCCTAACATTCTGAATAACTGGAGACAGCTTTATTCTAGAAGGAATAAAACTCTAACTGCTTGTGCACAGACCTGGGCTCTGGTAGTCATAAGGCTGTAGTGCTGATTATTGCTTGTTTTGTTCTGTATCTTGGCCACAAAGATATTTCTCTTTTATTTATTGGCATCAACATTCTCTCTCTCTCTTTCTCTTTCTCTCTCTCTCTCTCTCTCTCTGTATTTTATCTAGTGTCATTGTGCTACCCATTTTACTACCTATTAAGCAATGTCTGTGATGAAACACTATGTTGGTGACCATTCAGTATAAAATTACAGGGTCTGAAATTGTCATGGTGTTCAAATAAAAAGCCTAAATATCTCAGGTGTCTCATGTGTGCTAAAAGATAAATTATTTCTGGTCTTCCATTAAAAAGCTAGTACTAGCTTCTCTTTTATTTCAATTTAAAATTCTCTAAGTATTTTCTGTTTATAATATTGCCTTTCGGATACCTCAAATTTAAATAGTAGTATATCAATTAGATCTATAATAGAACTTGGTTAAAATTAATATTGCATAGAAAATAGATAAACAATATTTTCCAATATTAATTCGGAGATTATATAGTCTAAGAAATGATAAAAATTAAAGCTCGGCTTCTTTAAATATTATCTATAGGTCTAATTATTACTTGATAATGGACTAGGTTATATATTTTTGTGGTGAGATATTTAATAACAAGTAATATAAAATTTAAACTGTGGTCATTGTACTTTTTCCATTCTAAAATGAAAATCTAAAACTTTTAGCTTAATATTCATTATCTTGCCAGAAGTTTTCAATTTTTGGACTCATTAATTTACTATAGCAGAGAATCTGAGTTAAACTGATACAGTCATTATCTATTTAGGAATTCTAAGTATAGTGTGTGCATGCTTTCCTGCCTAGAATCATTTGCCATTTCAAGTAGAGCTTTTATTTCATTCTTTATTTTCTAGGACTTCATTATCTATGCTAAGCCTGACATTTTCCAGATTGAAGATACTAAATTTGTCTTTTTCGACCATCTGTGTTAATTCTTGCACTAAAACCATCACTTATCACTTTGCCCTAATTAAATCCAACTGTACATATCATTCAATGCCCTAATATCGCCTTCCTGCAATCTTTCCTCCCTCCTTTGACAAAACCAACTTGTATCTATACTGAAAGTGACTCTAGTTCAATGTCTCCAAGATAGATGAGCACGTGCTGTAAAGAGGGAGCTCCCTCGAAAAGGGCTTTTTACTTATCATTTTGATTGAGACTTTCCATTTTTATCCACCGTGAGAAGGTCTAATTTTGAACTTCCTCCTCCTGCATTTCTAATGAAAGGCACACAGCTGTAATCCTCTCCAACTTTGCCTCCTCTGCAGTTTGTTATCAGTGTCCCTTCTAAGTCGTCTTTCATATATTTTCCTTAGTTGTTGTTTTTGCTGTCTTTTGTATCCTGACTGCTTGAGTCACATATTCAAAAGGCAGGGTGCCTGATTTT